>JANRGW010006623.1:0-17321 GCA_024733675.1 Psilopsiagon aymara | reverse complement strand
TGAAAGTCAAAACCACAGCACTGCACCAGCTACTAAGAAGGAGAAAAATGACTGCTACTGCTGAACCCAGGACAACCCCCAGGCCAACTTGTTATTTTTTCATTCACCCTTAACAACAGTTGCTAAATACTTGCCTTCACAGATCTACTTTAGAGAATTTGTTCTTATCTGAGAAGTAGCTGTGTTAATAATTGATAGCATTTGTTATTTATAATGTAAAAAAACTCTCATAAAAAAAATATCTTCTCAGACATGGAATTGTCTATGATCATATGACCAGGCATGTGAACAACTTTGAAATTAATGTTTAGGATCCTAAGCTCAGCCCTCCTGCTATCTGAGCTTCATATGTCCTTGGCTCAACCTTGGCTTGCAAAGGCAGGATATCACTAGTAAATATGTTGAGGTTCATTTTGGACTGGCTGCTGGAGATATTTGATGGTGTATTGTGGTCATTCCACTTCTATCACTGGTAACCAGTCATAGAAGGTTGTTGACATTTAAAGCATTACCAATGGGGAGCTAAGTTGTTGCTCACTGAGAAACATGCGGGAAATTGTTCCTCAGAACATTTTTACTTAGGGTTCTGAAAGTCCAAGCAGATGCCGCTACATCTGTTAAATCCTCTTCCTGTGTCTGTGTGCATCTCTCTGACCATGCTAGCTAGAGATTTCATTCTGAGGGAAACAGACATAAACATAGATATTTCCCCTCACTTCCTAAGCCTTGAGGATCTGGAGAACAAAGAAATGACATTTAAAAGATGCCAATATATCTTACAGCTTACTTGCCAAATCTAAACTGTGCATATGTTAACTATTAATATTTACACATATGATGCAAGAGAAACTTATTTTAATATATTTTGGTTAAATGGCTAAAAATGTGTGTGCTAACAAGAATGTGGCTGAGAGACCTTGGAATCTAAGGAAATAGCTTTTCTCTTACGTGAGAAACACAAGGGACAAAATGCATTGCATAGTTTATATAGACAGTTTCACAAAGAGAACAGCAAAGAAAATAAGCAGTAAATGACAAGTAGGAAGCAGCATTTCTTCCTAATACTGCCTGCAATTATAAAATAGTTATAGGTCATTCATAACAAGAAATGTTATATGTGCTTTGTTATTTTGTAGACATAATCCAACCGTTTTTAAATATATATTTGTTTAGCATGTTGAATTAGTTTTCCTGGCTTAGAAATATTTCTGGGTCTCTTAGTAGCATTGTTGCCATCGTCACATGCCTAGAACACACAGAGTTAGGGCCTAAGAGCTGTGAATCATAATTAAAATACTATTTAAGTTCTACTGCTGGTGTTGATTTATCAAGGCAGTAATTTTAAATGGCAGTACAAGTTCTGTTTGTTTTTTGTTTGGTTTTTTTTATTTTTATCTTTCATAGCATTGATAACTACAGTAGATCCCAGTGGAATAAATTCTATGTTGCAGCCAACTTAACAAAGCCAACACAGTATTTGCAGACAGTTGTTTAAGTGCTGACTATCAGGTGTCTATTATTAAAGTTCCGAAGAAGCTCTGTTAGGAGGCAGCAGCGTAGATGCATGATAAAGGAGAGCCCAGGGAAGGGGACACTTATTTCATAGTTACACACTGAGCAATACTTTTCTGTTTAATTCCTTTAAAGCAAGGTATGCACATCAAGAAAACAAGACATTGAATCTGAAAAGGGAGGTTGCACTATGGAAACAAGAATAGGCTCCTCTTTATACTTGCTCTTTTCAGGTTCAGGAAATCCTGAGTCCCTTTCTGCAGAGCTGCAACAAAAGACTTGAACAGTATTACTTTTCTCTCCTCCAAACCTTTCCTGTGCCTGTAATTTAGGTGGCTTCTAGCGACTGGGAGGAAGTGGGAGAATGTCTGAGGAAAGGAAGGAAGCCTTTGCTTCCTACAGGTGCAGTTCCAAAGATAGATCACCCCCACCAAAGGCTGCAGCCATCACCTCCTCACAGCCTCAGGACATGCTGATTATCTGGAGCTGCCACTGGAGTCCTCCACAAGCTGATTCAAATTGCTTAGCAGAAAAGTAAAACTGCCAAGGCAGCAGGTAATTTTGTGTCGGATTTGTGAATTGAATTAGCTCATAGGAGGATCTTTGTGGAGAACTGACACAAAAATATGGTGTGCCTGGGAATGGGGAGAGGAGCATGGTCAGGGCTCATGAGGAAAAAAGGTAATGGAAGAGATCAGGGTTCAGAGGAGGAGGAGAGGGAAGGGGAAAGGAGCGACGAAGAGGGGTCATGAGGCACAGTGACAAGCAGCTGTTAGTGTGCTAACTACTAGGCAGGTCACCACAGATGAGAAGACCATCAGGATCATCTGAAATATGACTTTACTGCCTTTGCTATTCAGTGTCTCCAATATCCCAAGTGCTCCTTCACCTTTACTAATTTCAGGACTGGTCACACACTTGTATTTGTCTTTGACAGGAGACGTTTTATGTCTCAGGATTTGAGCCAGGTACTCTCCAGTGTTTTTTGGTGGCATTAGAGCCTTCTCTGTCCATATGCAGTGAATTATAGCTAACCAGTGAGGATATTAATACCCTATGGCATAGATCACCACCAACCATGACTGACTGCTGCAGAATCTGTTTTTAATTTAACCACTTCTAGGATGAGAGAAATTGTGAAGCTTAACTCTGTCAGGGGGCATTGTAGAGAATAACAGCCAGGGACAAAATCTGCTTCCATTTCCATTGCCATCAGAAACTTTCTCCTCCATAAGTGTTCTACCTGTTATTCTATCATACAGGTGTAGAAAGGCATCTCCAGATACGACTTAGAGAAAAGATTCAGGAAAAATTGCAGTCAGCACCAGTTTGTAAGTGAAGGCTATGACTGTGGCTTCCAACCAGGCAGAGGCTTTTTCTTGCATATGGTTGTGAGCATAAGGTAGTATTTCAGGCAAGGCTCTCTCCTGGTGTTTCTTACTAGCTGGCTGTAGGCAGCTTCCCATAAAGCTGATTTCCCGCAGAAAGCCCCTATTCACCATACAACCTGATACTAATCCCAGCCCCAGCTACCTTATTTGCTTGTCAGTGAAGGAAATCTTACTCAAGGTTCTGGTTTTCAGAACCTTTTCTGAGCTTCTGAGCTGTGTCATAAGCTCATCAAGACTACATGGCAAGCCTTTTGTGCTTACTGAAAGATCAGTGTCTGCAGGCTGCATCTATAGTAGCAAACCAATCAGCTCCAGGGTGTGTACTAAATGCTGCACCTCAAGTGTCTGCTGTACAACTGCCTGTGATTGCTGGTTTTGACCCAGACTGGTCAGCACTCTTCTAAACATAGGCCTTGGGTATGGGTCAGAAGTTAGCATGGTTATAGGGCACTTCCAATAGGCAGTTTGGATAAAGTCATTTGGTTTTGAAGGGTAAGGTAATCTTATGTTATGAACATGGGTTGTACTGTTCCAGTTGACTTCAATGCCACAGGCCTGTCCTGAGCTTGATTAACTTACTGGCAGAAACATGGTAAAAAAGTTGATTGTATTTTGGGCTTCTTGTGTTAATATACAGTATTTAGTGTTAGTGCTTATTTGGACAAGTCTAAATAACATTCCTTCATATATAAAGTGTATCTTTTTGCAGGTTTTGTTTCAGAAGAGCCACACCAAGAGTTTATTATATTGCTTCCCCAAGGGACATTTTTCGATTGACTTGACAACACAATTAAGCAAAAATTTTCATGCCAGTGAGGCACAAGTGGTGTACTTTCATAAATAATTTTTAAGCCATTCAAAACAGAAGATGCTAAAGCTCTCCTTTCTTTTTCATTAAGAGGAAGAAACTTATTTCATTGTTTTTATTCTCTTCATTGTCTTTAGTGTCAATTCTGACTTTAAAGTCGATGTCTTCCTAAGACTTTGCTAATGATTTTTTCCCTGGACCATGCAACCGCTTCTTCAGACTGTACTTCTTTTTAATTGACTTGCTAAGCTTTCTTCCAAAACTTCTTTTCTTCTTGCTTTCTTTTGGAAATCAGAGAAGGCAATTTGGACTGATTTCATTCTCTTAAAGATTTTAGAAAGATTCCAGAGGCAAAGATAGGACTAAAACAAACTGGCAAAATCGATTATTTTAAAGTTTTGGCTTTTAGTTTAGCCAATTTTGACAATAATGCTGAAAAGATGTTGGAAAGTGTCACAGTTTGGTCAGCAAACAGCACTATAGTGTGTGGTGAATAAAATGACACACCAAATGATGCTGATAAAGGAGTTCTGGGGAAAATGATACCCTCAAGATGTTTTCAAATTATTACAACCCCATTTCTGCTCCCACTTACATCAAACTAAGTCTGTAGCAATTTCACTGACTTAATGTCAAGACTGGATTCTTTATTCCCATAAACAATTTTTTTTCCATGTAAGGTGAGCCTCATTATAGTTATTTCAGTAAGAAATAGAGATAACTGAAGCTTTTAGTGAAGGAAAGGACACCAGAAGCCTGAGTGATCACAGTGACTGCATTTTGCCTAAGCAGTGTGTGCATGGCATGGACTGCTGGCGCATCTGCCCTCCCATCAGCCAGCAGCGTGATCCCAGGTACAGGAGGTCTGGGTGTCCAGGCTACTTCTCCGTGAGAGCTATAGGGAGTGGAGAAAGTGGACTGAGACATTTTGGCATCCCTTGATAAGGATATATTACTAGTAAATATATCTACCAGTGCTTTAAAAAATATAAAAGTAATTCATCAGCTCAGACTAAATACTTTACATACATATTGCATAGAAAGAAAAGGATTCAAATATGACCCTTAATCCCAAGGGTTTGGACGTAGTCCTGAGTTTACCATGTTTTCTGCAACCTACATCATCACAGTTCTCTGCCAGTGTAATGCCTTCCAGCTTCATGAGCTAATGTCGCGCAGCTGTGAATCAGGTGCAGTGGTCTCCCGTTACCCAGCTATTCACCAGGACAACAGATTTGTACAGGCAGTCCCACGTCAGTCCTTGTGGGAGGGAGGCTGAGTTAGTACCTTTCAAAGGCAATGATGTTCAAAGGCTGCCCTATTCAGTAGTACTGGGGATAAATTGAAAACTATAACATTACATTTTAACAGATTTTCTATAAAGAATGCTGGGGTAAAGGTTCAGTTACGTGCATGCTTCCTGAGAGACATGTCATGTTTTCTTACCTTTGTCTCTGCTGTGTATTTCTCCAAGTACCACCTCCCAATCAAACAAAGAAAACCCTAGGCCTCTTAGGAATTTTCTGTTCATTAATGCATGAATACACTAGAATACATAGCTGGACATTTGTAAAGCCAGGAAAGGAGGAATAATATGGTTTACCTTAATCCCAGGTGAAATGTTGTTGGCTGTCATAAGAACTGAGTTTTCTCAGGCAAACCGTGAACCAGCGCAATAAATTGCTGAATATTCATATCCAGCCAGTTTCATAGCAGAAATATGTCATTACTTTGCAGTTAACCTGATTTGATCATTCTTGAATCTTTTTCTTTCCATGCAAGGTGTACGTAAAATGCTCGGTCTGAGCTGATGAGTTACTTTTACCTTTTGCAGCACTAATAAATGCAGCAGCTCTTTTTTGTTCTGTGTTTGCCCCTTAAAAGGTTCCCTATCACTACACGCCTTTTTTTATTCTCAAAAGATGATACAAATATTTGATTCACACTGTCTGAAGCAGCAATCCTAAGCCCAGCATTTTTCCCCAATATAGGTTAACCACACACTTATGTTACTAAATGTATTGTGTTTGCATGGCTGGCGTAGGTAGCAAGGGAGCTACAGGGGTGACTTTTGTGAGAATGTGCTAGAAGCTTTCCCCTTATCTGTTAGAGTCAAAGCCAGCCATCTCCAAGACAAACGCACTGCTGGTGAAGGTCAAACCCCTCAGTGACAGCAGTAGCACCTCTAGAATAACATAGTTAAGAAGGGGGAAAACCACAGTGCAACATCAACTGCAGCCAGAGAAGAGTGAGAATATGTGAGAAAAGCAGCTCTGCAGACCCCGAGATCAGTGCAGAAGGAGGGCAGGAGGTGCTCCAGGCACCAGAGCAGAGATTCCCCTGCAGCCCATGGAGGTGGGTCCATGATGGAGCAGGTCCCTACCTGCAGCACACGGAGGACCCCACACTGGAGGAAGGGGGTGCCTGAAGGAGGCTGTGACACCGTTGGAAGCCCTTGCTGGAGCGGGCTCCTGGCAGGAGCTGTGGCCCCATGGGGACCCACATTGGAGCAGGGGAAGAGTTGTGAGGAGTCCTCTCCTGAGGAGGAAGGAGCAGCAGAGACAACCTGTGACAAACTGACTGAAACCCCCATTCTGTCTGTCCTCCTGTGCCACTGCAGGAGAGGAGGTAGAGAAATTGGGAGTCAAGTTGAGCCTAAGAAGGGACAGGTGGAGGGAAGGTACTTTTAAGATTTATCTCTTATTTCTCATTATCATACTCTGATTTGATTGGTAATAATTAAATTAATTTTCCCAGATCAAGTCTGTTTTACCTGTGACAATAGTTGGTGAATGATCTCTCCCTGTCCTTTTCTCAACCTGTGAGCCTTTTGTTATATTTTCTCTCCTCTGTCCAGTTGATGAGGGGAGTGACAGAGCAGCCCGGGCCAATCCACCATACTAAGTAACAAAAAACTCCAATAGCATGGGTGCAGACAGCAGAAAACACTAAAGGCAATGCTTCCCCCCCTGCTTTTGAGGAGGGAAGTGGGTGCTATTTTCTTGCCTTTGTCTCCTCATTGTTCGCAAGCTCTGAGCTTGTTGCCGCTTGTCTTTCACAGGGCACCAGCTTGGCAGAGTCCAAATGCCACACACGGCTATTTTTGCCAGCAGGAGAACTCCTGGGTCCCTGAATGGATGTCTAGAAAAATTGCTTTTTATGATACTTCGTTTTAGCTGGCTCTGCAGTGGAGGCTTGCTGCAATTGTTTGAACAGTTTCCAATGAAGAGGCATAAGAAATAAATGTTCAATGTCTCCCTTGGGAATGTGAGGAATGCATCTGCCTGTTAAATGTCTCAGAGTTTAAATCAAAAGAGTGAAGTGATCCTTCCAACAGTATGCACCTTTATCCTCAGAATTTAAAAAATGCAGTCCCTTAGGTTGTTCAGGTTATGCATTTAATTTTGCTTGTTGTCCGCTCTTGACTCTCCAAGGATTTCTCACCATCAAAATAAACTCCTGTAGTGGATGTAATATAATAACTCCTTCTCTCTTCCTGGTAAGTGGTTTGTACTGCTTATGAATAGATTAGCCTTCCAGTACCATAGGGATTCTGGTTGAGATGGCTGAGTTGAACTACAGAGGGCTAAGGAGGCCTGTTGGGTTATTTCAGGTGAATTCAGCCTTCACATGACCATTTGGTTAGATCGAGTAGCACCAGTACTTTCGTACTTGGTTTATGGCTTGGAATTCTGAAACAGCAATGCCAAATCCTTGACTCATCCTTAATTGGCACAGCCCCCTTGTTTTTAGTAAAATAATGTCAAAGTAACAATCTGTCCAATACCTACCTCTCCTCGAAGCTGCCTGTGTAATTCCAAATTGCATTTTCTCAGTCTATCAATATTCCAGTTTAATGGATTTGAACGAACTAAAGACAGTTCTTGTGCTAAGCACAAAACTGATTTTTCAAGATTTTTTTTTTTTTTTTTTTTAATTAGTGACTATTTGGATGTAAATTGTTACAACTGCATATCTGCAACTTCTTGCTGGAACGGGCAAAATTAATAGGCTTGCCAGGCATTTAAATCTAGAATAAAATACCATTCTGTATCCAAAATAAAACACTGTTACCTGTGGCAACCTCATTGGCTGTTTTACCAGACAGATCGGGTGCTGTAGAAGGGGAGCAAACCGTTCTCTCAACATGGGAGAGGATTCTTCTTTGTCAGGACAAGGTAGGGAAGATGCTAAAGCTATACTTGCTTTGTGTAAAATTGTGGAGCCAGAGCTTCTAACATAGGTTATTCTATAGTAATTTGCTTTTAGAGCAGGCCAGAAATAATCAGAACAAAGCAGGTGCTTTCGCACTCCCTGGAAACCTAATTCGCTAAAATGGTCTGTAAGAAATAGCAGGGGTGGCTCTGTTCCTTTTCACCTACGTCTGAATAGCTGGCTTCAGCCTTCAGGTGGGTTCAGGAAAACTATGCTGTTGAGGGCAATAGCCATTTTCCATTCAAGTTGCTGGAAAAAAAAAAAACTTTAAATCCCTTTTGTTTGGAAGCTGTCAAAACTGCCGAGGCCATTCACTGCCAAAGCAGTTCTGTGAGGGCTAAATGGCTGGGAAATAGGCTAAAAAGTGGTAAGAGAGAGGCATTGTCCAGTAGAATTCTTTTTGTGCCCAAAATGCTTCTGGTCTGAATTTAGAAGACGGAAATGCAGGATGTCCTGAGTGCAGCCCTCTGGGTTCACTGGGCTGCTGACAGAGGGGATAAACCACGCTCAGTGGAGATGTGTGTGCTTGTGCCATGTACACTAGTGCAGCACATGCAATAGCCAGGCCATAAGCTGGGACGTGCAAAGAGAAGGGACAGCAGCACTAAGCTGGAGGTCTGCAGGTTCATCAGGACCTTCTGAACTGGCCAATAGCCAACATTAGGGCAGGAGGCTTTAGGTGTCAGGTATGGAGCATTGCACAAAGCTGAGGAGAAGCTAGGCACAGCAGCTACAGCAAGAATCATGGGGGTGAGAGCAGAAATACCCAGTGCTTATATTTAAAGTTGTGTGTTAATGAAGTTGACTTAATGATTCAGGAGGCCTTAAGTGCCCTCCTTGAGAGGCATTTTTTCTTGAGCTGGGATCTAAAGTCTCCACTCTAAAAGAGTTTGGTCATACTCAGGTTCTTCCAGCCCCACCAGAGACATTGCAGTTTTTGAAGCTATGAATACCTCCTGGAACTTCTGCTAGGCTAGCATGAAATCACAGCCTCTTCAGAGTAGTCCCATCTGTCTATAGCATAATGATTCACACATTATTCCTTAGTAAAGGGTAGGGAAAGTCATCACTCTGGGAATTTACAATCCCCTTTGGTCGTCCACTATGCCAGAACCATAACAACAGCTTTCATTATTGTGCTCTAGTTTTAATGGATTATCCTTTTTATTGCTGGCTATGGTTGCAGTTCTCAGAAATAAACCAAAAAATATTCATAATATTAAAAAATTTTCCAATCTTCATTAATGTTGCTCTCTTTAGTGTTATTTATTGAATGATTATATTACCATTAGCAGATGGTAACTGAAGTATATAAAATGCAAATGCCTACAATATCAAGCAAGCGTATTTTGCTAACAAAATTTAATACAAGTGCACGTCATGATTGCTCTTTTTTGTGCACAGAATGGAAGATAATGGAGATGCGTAGCATGTCTCTCTTAGATTAATTAATCTATTTATTCAACAAATCAAGCTGATGCCAGTAGTTTAGTTAACAATATGGAAAGATAGGTGTTATTGGAGCATATGGCCTGCAGTTAAAATGAACTTTGTTGCTCTAAAATGGAACTTTTTCCTAGCATTTCTTAATTTTAATGGTACCCCACCAGAGGCTTAAGGCATATTAGAGAACAAGGTTGTAAATTGTTTCTCAGTTTTATTCTGGAGCCTAGATAATCCCATTTTATATATGAGTCTCAAAACACTGAGGTATGGACTCTAAATACTTGAATAATACAGAAAATGTTCTTTTTCCACTCACCAGGGTCCTCCACATTCCCCATGCAGTTTGTTTGAATTTGTACCCTAAACTCCCATTGAATTCAGTGGGAATTGGACAAGTAACATATATTCAGAGCTGTAGCCTTTGCAGACTGTAATATAAAGGTAATGGGAATCATACAGAATATCCCCATCGTCTCATTTCCTGATTCAGCAGGATTAGTTCTTTCTTTACGCATTTAATTCAGTGGAAGCCATCTGAAGAGTCCTGAAAACATTAGGATAACCACACAGTGGGGACTCCCCATGTACACATTCTTTCTTAATGTACCTGAGACTTAGGAAGGCTCCCTCTCATTACACAGACAAATGAGAAATGCTTGCTTTGGTGGGGGTAGCAGTAGCAAAAAACAACTGCATTTTCTGCATTATTCTCTAATCAGCACATGATACCACAGCCTTTGCAAACCACCAAGTCAGCTGACACAGGGCTCAGAATTATTCCTTCTTGTGTGAACAGAAATTTGTGATGCAGCCTGGCTGTTACAAGCTTGCATTTGCTTAGTTGCACATTGCTTGTGACAAATCAGAGGCTAGCAATAATGAGGATATGGGGTGTAAATATAATGATAGCTTAACTGAGCCCTTTGCTAAGTCTGTATGTTGCATATCCATGGGAATAAAGATGTGGTGAGGAAAGAGGTTTTAGTTAGCTAGCAGGAAAACAGTAAGAAGAATCAGAGCATACATTTTCTGAAAAAAAAAAAAAGGCAACCTACATATAGCATTACTGGGTATAGGCTATTTCTGTGTTTGAAGGGCAGACATGGATTCCTTTACTTAAGGGAACTCATTTACTTTTGAAAAGTAATCCTACTTCAATTGCACTGCTTTCAAAGTATGACTTCATGTGGCGGTGAGTAGAGACATGGCTGGCTACTGAGCATTCCCTCCAGCTCTCCTTGCATAGGCTGAAGCATCTGGACTTCTTAGATCATATCCCAGAGACCACAGCATAGAGAAGAGATGGGCAACACTGATTTTTTCCTAGAAAAGTGTGGGTGGGAAGAAAAGGATTATCAGCTGTGGAAAAGTATAGTTTCTGCTGTCCTCTCAATGTGTTGTATTTGCTACTTGAAATTCAGCTGAGAGCCTGAGGGTCCATACTGCCACAAGGAAAAATTGCTCCTGAAGAACTGGGGGAGAATTTTTTGTGCTGGATGATTATAGAAGAGGGGTAACATTACATCTGGTAAGTATTGAGGCCTTGCTTTGGTGGAGAGTCATATTAAGCATTAAGGTAGTTCTTGAGAGAACTAGGAAATGTGTGCATTTGAGTTCTAGAGTTTGTTGTAGTAGGATGGAAGAGTAGCTTTCAACCAGCTGAACAATAATTATTGAAATTTGGCATAAGTAAGTCAATTAAACCCCTTTGGTCCATTTGACTGTATCATATTTCACTTTCAGACAGTCTCTACTCATGTTTTTTAAACTAAGCAAAAGCAACTTTTCTGTCTCAGCAGACTCTGCAGCTGTACCATACAGCTGTTCCCAGGAAACCCTCAGGTTGCCCTGACCATGTCCTCCTGCAGTTTTAGTTGAATAAATGAGTATAATTTGCAAAGATTAATTATTAGATCTCTGGCAACCTGGCTCCTGAATGAGTGAACATTCACTCTGGCTGCTTAGGAGGAAAAAGGGGCAATACCATACAGCCAAGGCTCTGTACTGAGCAACCAGTGCAGGGGCAGACAGTTATCTCTCTCACAGCATGGCTCTATGCACAGTACACCCTGTAGGTTGCAGCAATGCTGTGAGGGCCTGCAAAATACTATATATAATTGTTGTGCAAGAAAGATAACATGCAACTGTAGCTTTTAAGGGGTTGGCCCAATGAATGGCAGAGTAGCATTACTGAGGCCAGTATGTGGCGTTTTGCTATCTACTATACAACATTGAAAAGACAACCAAGTGATAGATACTGTGTCAGGTTAAGCTTTGTGACTTCATCCACCTTTTGGAAGAAGTGAAATTAAAACCAGGTTCTGAAGCAACTAATCATGCCATGCTGAGAAATACCACAGAGTGTTAAGAACAGGACCAGGTCCCTGGAAAACCTGAAAAATGGTATTTCCTAAGGTGCTGCCATAGGCCTGGAGACTCTAAGTGCATCATAATGCACAGATCAGGCATAAACTTTATTAACTAGGATCAGAGTGAGCTAGCATTCTGCCATGATCTCCCTCTCTGCTCCTGTATTCTCTGCCAAGTGGTTTCAGAGACCCAGCCTATATGCTGTTTCAGAAGGAAAAAGAAAAAAAAATGAGGAAACCCAATTATTTCAGTGTCAAACAAAACCAGGTATCCATCTCTGGGAGGGATGGACTCCTTAAGTATCTTGCTAACTGCCACAAGAAATCAAACATTAAATAATGTGACAATATGGAGAGACAGCTGTGGGTGAAGCCTATAGGAGTGGCACACTGCTCAGCTCAGAGTGAGGAGGTGGAAACCATCATGCTGCTAGCTTTTAGTAAACAGGGGTGTTCATTTAGGATACAATTCTTAGCCAGACCTCTGAAAATCTTAAATATTAATAATTTTACCACCACAGTGGACTGAGGGTGGACAGGCAGAGAAAACTCTAGTGCTACTAGAACTATTGCAGAGAGTATCTTGGTCATATCCTAAGAGTTATGGGCATCTCCCATCTGAGATTGTTTCATAGGTGTATGACTGGACTTATGACAAGTCAAGGTGAAGGGGCACTGAGGATACCCAAGACACTGAGAAGGAAACAAAGTAAAATCCCGTTCCCAATGATGATGATGATCTTCTCACTCATGCTCAGTACTGCTTAGTAGTAAAGACGCTAGTAGCTGTTTGATACTGAGTATTCATTCTTCTCTCCCTCTCTTTGGACCAACACCATTGCCTAGACCTCCCTGACATAGTGCAGGTGTCTCATCCTCCTGTGTCCTCCTTGTTTGCCACTGGATATTTTCTGGCCTATCATCTCTTCTACACGTGCATCCTTAGCAGGCAGTGGGCAATGGGGCTGCTGGAGAGGTGCTTTGCTAAGAGCTCCATGCGTTGACCCATCTAGCAGCTCTCATTTAAGTTTCACTGAAGTGTGAGAGATCGGTCTGAGACAAAACAAAGGCTTTTTTTACTACAGTAGTGTGGGTATCAGCCATTTTATGGTACAAGAATTGCAGTTTGAGTAAAATCATACTTAAAGTCCCTGAAGTCACTTAAATCAATGTTCTAATCTTTTCTGGACTAGGTCTCTTTATTTAAGAACAGCCTCACTTCTACATGAAATTGCCATAGGCGAGGGAATATGCTGAAGAAAATCTCTTAAGATTTTGTAGGTTAGGATATCAGGATTGTTTTAGTCAAAATGAGAAATCTGTTTCTTTTGTTGCAAAGCTAGTTTCCCATTGTATTCCTTGAGGGGGAGCTCCAGTTAATGAAAAGGTCTCAAGACGAAATCCACTGAAGAAAAACCTACAAAGTAAAGGAGTGTTTTAAAGAGATGCTAATAAGCCAATTGATGGAACGAATCTCTCACTTGTATGTAAGAAGCTTAATTTTCTAGCTGATACACTGCTTTTCCAATTGTCTCCTTTTGATTAGTATACAGTAAAGTTCTGTAACCAGGATTTCTGTCTCATCTTCAGGGGAGCACAATGGTCCAACCATCTCCTGTGCTCTCAGCTCATGTTCCTTGTGTGCACAGAATCTCTCATCCTCTCCCAGCTCAGTGTGAATATATTACTTTTGGTGAGTTCCCAGGTACTCTCCAGGGAATAAAAGTTTCCATTAATTTAAATAAAAAAAAATAAATAAAATTGTGGCACACAAAGATAAATCAGCTAAATCTTTTATATTACGAGGAATGTTATTCATCTGCGCCTTTGAGAAAAACAGTACAAAATTGCTAAAAGTTCTGTACAGAGTATTTATCATGGTCTTTTTTGAATGTGGTACTGCATTTTAACTGTAGGTTTAGTGGTTCCATAGTAAGATAGAATCTACCAGCTGTAATTTTTCTTCCTGGAAAATCTTTCTCTTTTTACTGAGAGAGATTTTTCCCTTATTCCTTTTTTTTTTGTTTGTTTTTGTTGTGGTTTAAGCCCAGTTGTCAACTCAGCCACACTCCCTCCTTCCCTTCCCCTGCCCCGTCCCAGAGGGATGGGGAGGAGAATGGAAAGACTGTAACTCCCATGGGTTGAGATAAGAACAGCCCAGTAACTAAGGTATAACACAGACCACTGCTGCTACCACCAATAGTAATAATGATAAGGGAAAAAACAAGGGAAAAGAATATAACTGCTCACCACCCACCGGCCGATATCCAGCCCAACATGGGCAGTGATCTGACCCTTCCGAGTAACTGCCCCCAGTTTATATAGTGGGCATGATGTGCTGTGGTATGGAATACCTCTTTGGTTTGTTTGGGTCAGGTGTCCTGTCTCTGCTTCCTCTCAGCTTCCCCTCCTCCCTGTCAAAGCATGAGACACAGAAAGTCCTTGGTCAGAGTAAACATTACTGAGCAGCAACTAAAAACATTGGTGTTATCAGTGCTGTTCCCAGGCTGAAAGTCAAAAACAGAGCACTGCACCAGCTACCAAGAAGGAGAAAAATGGCTGCTACTGCTGAACCCAGGATATTTTTCTTTTTGTGTGTGCTTTTTTTTTTTGTTTGTAATTTAAGATTCATTTTAACATGGAATTAAAATTGCACTCTAAGAGTTAACTGCTACAGAATTACTGACATCCAAGATTATTAAAAAGAAAAAAAACTTACTACCTTTGAAATGGAAATCGATTACCCGCATAGGTGTGCCGGGGCATCAGTTTTGCCTTTTATGCTTAGGAACAGGCTAACTTGCTAAAAATGGAGACATCAGGGATTCCTGTGCTCATTATTCTGTATTTCAAAATAACAAAAAAATGCTAGTATTTGGATAGGAAGGCCATGATTTGTCATACCATTGACTTGCCTCCACAACCTCTGCAATGCATCAGAAATAGCAAGTATTTAAATAATTTTACGGTCTTTCTTAATTACATGGTTTCTGTAATACTGTTTTGGACAGGCTTTAGCCATCAATGAGCTTCAGTAAAGCTGGAAAGAATCTTTATTTCTTTAAGCTATACCTATTTCTGTGTGAATAAAAGCAACAAGATTAATTTACCTTATAGCAACCTGAATATGATGTACTACTCTTTTATCCCTTTTCACTTGCTTTCCATATACAAACATAAGAGAGCTGAGCAGTGGTAAGGCAGTTATTAGTCCAAAGATGCACTTTACCATCATTCTTATATTGTAGAGCATATAGTCAAAGTCATTGTTCGTTGTGATGAGGAAGACTTTATCATGAAGGGCAGAGGGTTGCTGGACTGAAACAGGCCAGACTTAACAGAGCTTCCTTAAACTGTATTTCAAATGGTACTTTGAATGATTTATTTGGTTTTCACCTTTTCCTACATGAGTTCTTCTGATTTCTTCCCTTTACGTCACACAAGGATAGGATATTGCCTGTAAAGGATGTATCTTGCTGAACCTGGTGCTATTCCACATTTGTCAGTATTTCCTGGCATCAGTTATTTCCTTGACGAGCAACTCAGAAATGATAAATTGCTAGTCTAGCTTGCTCTGTAACTCATTTTAAGTAGGTGTGTGATCCAGCTCTTGAAGACTAATCAGTAACTGAAACTTTTTTGTGTTCCTCACCCATGAACATTTCTGAGACTTTTCGTTTGACTACTAGGCTGTAAAAAATGGCAAGTTAGTCTTCCCTAACCTGAAAATTGAATGTCTTTTCTGTAGCTTTTTTTGGAAAAGTAACATGAGCTCTTTTTCATGTATCAAGTTTTAATGAAAGATCTTGACAACCATGCAATTGAGTGCAGTGTACATTTTACAGAATGGTTCTTTCCACAGCTGTAACAGAGTATAAAAGTTTCCTGACAACCCTCTATAAGTAAAAACATGAAATGATTCTGTGGTGACAGCTTACAGTTCTTGCAACACACAGTCAAACAGTCTGGTTCTGGCTGTTTGTGGTGAAGGCTGGAAGATAGAATAGCTTCTTAACACTGACTAAGTGCTCTCACTGCTATGTCTGGCTACAGCATTCAGAAAACCTTTTAGCCTGTGGTACATATGCAGCATAGACAAGATTTCAGCTTCATTTCCATGATTCTGAGTAATTATACCTTCATAACTCTACCTGTGAGACCTTTGAGCACCTTCAGTCCAGAGTGCTAGGCATATCCAGGATCTGGCCCTACCTCCTTGATATTTCACTGGCTTTGATGAAGAAGGTGCCTGTGTACAGTTCCCACTGGACAGTTAGTAAAAATCTCTGGACCATGAATTCCTATATGTAGGTAGAACCCAATAAGAGTAAAAATCAATAAACAAAAAACCCAGCAATCAGGAATCTAGCATCACTTACTAACACAAATCAAACAGAAACAGAAGGCAGCAGGCAAAGCTGAATTGTTCCTTTGCAGATGTATGGTTCATTAGGCATGCTGTACAAATTAGATTCAAATGTGAAAATACGAAAAAAATACTTCTTTGCTTTTAGTTTTGGTATAAATATATATTCTTTCTGTGGATTAGCACTTTCTTAATGAAATATTCACTGGCTGCATTGCAAAAGATATCTTAAAAATATTTGAGCTTTTTTTCCACATGTTACGACTGATGCTAATTTTCAGGTTTGGCGATTAGCATAGTGTTCTAAAATGAGCAGAAACAGCTGATTGCATAGTAGTATGCAGAACAGAGTAAAACCAGCTTGATTTAGCTTGATTTTCCTGATACTTCTGGATGTGGTGTTGTGGTTTGGGTAGGTGATGCCCAAACCTTTGTTATCCCAACTAATTTTTGAGGTCTTAGTTGCAGACACAAAAACTTTATATTCTCATTTTTCCTGTCTTTACATTCTTTATCATCATGGCGCATGAAAAACAACAAAGTGGTTGGTGACAGCCAGTATGGCTTCACTAAGGGGAAATCCTGCCTGACCAATCTGGTGGCCTTCTGTGATGGGGCTACGGAACTGAGGGACAGGGGTAGAGCAGTTGATGTCATCTACTTGGACTTGTGCAAAGCGTTTGAAACTGTCTGACATGACAGCCTGGTCTCTAAATTGGAGAGACATCAATTTGATAGGTGGACCACTTGCTGGATAAAGAACTGGCTGGATGGCAGCACGCAAAGAGTTGTTCTCAATGGCTCGATGGCCAGCAGGAGGCCAGTAACGAGTGGTGTCCCTCAGGGATGGGTGTTGGGACCGGTCTTGTTCAACATCTTTGTTGGTGACAGGGGCAGTGGGATTGAGCGTGCCCTCAGCAAGTTTGCCGATGACACCAAGCTGCGTGCTTTGGCAGATACGCTGGAGGGAAGGGATGCCATCCAGAGTGACCTTGACATGCTTGTGAGGTGGGCTGATGCCAACCGCATGAAGTTTAACCATGACAAGCGCAAGGTCCTACACCTGGATTGGAGCACTCCCAGGCACCGCTACAGGTATAGGGATGCTGGGGAGGGACTCTTCATTAGGGACTGTAATGATAGGACAAGGAGTAATGGGTTTAAACTTAAACAGAGGAAGTTTAGATTGGATATGAGGAAGAAATTCTTTAATG
>JANRGW010006622.1:21787-34009 GCA_024733675.1 Psilopsiagon aymara | reverse complement strand
CCCCCCCCCCCCCCCCCCCCGATTCTGCCTGCAGAGCACAACCTCTGTCTGAAAAGCTGTTCCCAGGGTAAATAAGGAAATGCATGAAAGAAATCTGGAGGAGGTACCAAGACTGATCTTATCTTTTGTGTCACTATGTTTTAAGGCACTGAAGTTGTAGAGAAGAGAATACTTCAAAACAAAACTGTAACATTCCTTTTCTCCCTCTGACATTTCCCAGAAACAGATGGGTTTTTTACTTGAAAATTTGCTGTGTTTTTATACCTAATCCTAGTTAGAGTGTGACAAGATCACTGAGAGTTCTCTAGTTTTGTACTTCATCAAACATGAGCTCAAATACATAAAAGAGGAAAGAGGTTTCTAGAGTTTCATTAAACATTTATAAGTGCTGCAGTAGTTCTCTGTATTAAATTTATTTTTATGCATGGAAGTATACTTCAAGCCAGTAGCTGTAAAAGAAACTGTAAAAGATCATGTCTTACATATTTCAAATAAAACTCTTCCTACTTTCCTGTTTTCCACTTGTTTCAAAAATCAAATATAATGAAAACTGAGCTAAAGCAGGGAAATTGCTGACACTGTTACCGCAGGTTCAGGGAAGAATAGGTGGGAGAGGGGAAGAGAAAACAAGTTCTGTGACCAAAAGTAATGTCCACTAATGCTGAACTTGGGGATAAGTAAATATTCAAAACATTTCTGAATGTCTCCCAAATGACCCTTTGAATACCTATGGTCCTGCTAAGGGAAAATGGGTGATAGACAAAAAAGAACAGTAATATGAGAACAGCAAAAATATAGGGGAAGTTGTAAGAAAAGCAGCACAGTTCCAAAGTGCAATGTATGCATAATTGTCAGGAAAGCAGTGACAGGGAATGAACCATAGGAATAACTCTTCTGCCACTTTTAGGAAAAGTCACTGGCTGTGAAGCTGTTGGGATTTGAAAGGTGAAGTTTGCTGCCCGTAGATACTGAAAAGCGGTTTGCAAGGAAACAGTATGGCACAACAGCCTGGAACCAATCTTCTCACGCCCACCCTAAAGTGCTATTTACAAGCAATTCACCCACTGCAATATGGTTATTTCAATGTAACAGAGGACATGGGAAATGTGTATTTTTCTAGAGAAAAGTGACATTGCCAGGTTGCATTGAAAATCAGTGCATCTAAATAGAAAAGGGTCAGCCCTTTAGCTCAGGTAGGTCAAAATGGCTTTCTGAATTGAATTAAAATAGTCTAAACTCTGCAAAGAATCCAGCCTACTGACCTATGTTGTTCTACTAAGTCAGTAGTAGCCATCAATGCTGGCACAGCTCAAATCTTTCATTAACACTGTGGTATCTCATTTACTGTGTCATATGCCAAGTTTTGGGGGAAGTTGAATTATGATGCAAGACTGCTGTTACTCAGGATGAAGAATGTACACGGATTTGTCAGTGCTAAGCTATATATTATGGCAAAAGCAAACTATCTCATGTAACAACACACAGATGAGAGGGAAAGCACTAAAGATGCAGCATATGATTATCAAAATTCATCATCTGTTATTGAGAAAATGCATTGGGTTAACTTCCCACTAAGTAAAAGCTTTTGGAAATAAAGTTGGATTTTGCATTTCTAAGTTTCATTGTGCTTAGGTTGCACAAGTTTGTGGCTTACTTTCCAAGGTCTCCCAAGGTGTTGAAAGAGAAAATTTGTCATGGCTGTTCATTAAAAATGCCCTCAATTGCTCTAGCAAAGACCACAGGCTGCTATGCCTGTTGTTTAATGTCAAACTCTTCATCTTGTTTATTAACAATCTATAATCAAAAGGGGAGAGAGGGGAAAAAAGAGAGAATCCATTAATGGAAGCACACAAATTTAAGAAAGATATTGACTTTACACTTGAGAGAAAGACAAGGATTGTATGTATTGAAAGCTACTGCTGGATAACCAGGGAGTATCATTAACACGTGAGCAAGGGAAGAGACTTGGGGAGAATATTTCCACCAGTTTTTTCCATCTGGTTGAGAGGAGTCAGATAAGCCAGGGTAATATGCAAAAATTGGCAAAGACTCTTGGGTGGCAGGAGGTACCAAGCAAACTTCAGTAGAGGATGTGCTACAGTTCATCTTCTTTATGCTTCTGGTTGCTTTTATGAAGAATGTCCTGAAGCCCTTCCCATGTTAGTTCAAATGTGCTGAAAGCTGCCAGACTATTCCCTCCAATTCTGTATACGTAACTTCGCCATAGCATAGAGAGCTGATGAGCCAAACAACGTGCAAGTGTATCCCACTTGCAGAATTTGTGCTTCATTGTTTGATTTTATGAGCCAGCCTCCCAAAATATCAGGAAAATACACATATGCTCTATTTCTAATTCTTTCTCAACTGCTTCTCATGCTTGACTATGCTCAACCACACACTGGAGCAAAAACTTAGAAAAACTTTCCTCTAGTGTGGATGTGTTCCTTGGCATAGACATAGAAATAACTTCTAAGAATCATTCAGGTGCCTTGTACATATGCAGGCCCAAAAATATTGGCAACGTTGCCATATTATGAAACATGCATTTAGGTAGTAATCTGCTTGCTTTTTATGTAATTTTTTATGTGACACAGAAATGGTAATCCTCTGGCTGTCACAGAATATTTGGTGATTGTTGAGCTTGATGTTGCATAATGTGAAAGGGAAAATAGAAAAGATCAGATACAGCCAAGGTTAAGGTATGTGAGAATAATGTTTCAGTGTACTAGACCTAAAAAGAGAGTGAAAACGAGATGGTGTATCTGTGTTGGCAAATGAGGAAAACAAAGTTAAGCAAGGTCTCACATATAAGTTGGTTAAATAAATACCTTTTCTGGTTTAACTCAGGAAATACTGCTTGAGAGTTAGAGGAATAAAATTTTTTAGTTTTTCATTTAAAGAGTATTCTTATTTCTAAATTCAGTTCAATCCCTTCTGAATGGGTTTGTGAAGATTGCCAGGGAGAAACAGAAGCTGCTATTAAAGCCTAGCAGGAAAGGTTCACCCCCTTTGTTCAGTCCACTTTGAGTGAGTTCATGTTAAATAATAAAACATCACAATAAAAAAAAAGTCCTAGAGGAGCAGGTTTTAATAGAAAGCTTGATACTGCAGTGCATGGAAAGATTTTAGCCAACATTACATTTCATAGTAACAGAAATGTCTTTCAAATGTACCTGGGAATGCTTTAAAAAGAGTAGGAGCAATGAATCTAAATAAAAATGCATCCAACAGTAAATTATAATTTCAAAAGTATAAATGCCCTGAATCATGAATCTGTAGACATAAGAGGAAAAATATGTGGATTTTAATATATTCCCTTCTTATTAATGCTGTTGCTAATGATGGTGGCACAGATGAGAAGTTACGTGGCAATATCTTTATGAGATGAGAGGCAAAGATAAAACAGTGAATCCTCCAAACATAACTGTTGTGATATATCACTAATTTGGTAACATCAAATTTCTAACTTGCCACTTTTCCAGGCATGATGCCTTATTTCAAATTAGTCTGCTTACTTGTTTTGGTTTTTTTTTTGAAGGGAAATAAGAAGGGTTGTAGGTTTTTTTGTTGGTTTGTTCGTTTGTTTTTTTTTTGTGGGGTTGCTTTTTTTTTCTTTTCCCAGTATCTGGCATTTGGACTGAGATCTAGAAAAAAACTGAATGTCATAAATAACATTTGGATGGGGATGATCTGGCACTCCAGACGGTGACAAGAAGCAAAAAGTGATGAAGCAAATAACTGCTCTTTTCATCTCACGTTTGCCCTGCTGTCGATGGATGTATGCATCTACCCCATTCCACCATGTCATTACAATTCACTATCAGCTGTCTTTAACTTATCCCATCCCACATGTCAATAGACCTGACATCAGGTCTGCCTGCGACTTAGTCGTTTGTATTTAATTGCTTTGCTATACTGTGTTTTACTAATGGATTTCTTTCCTCCTAAATTTCTCAGTGGCTCCAAATGTGAAAGATTCACAGATATAGTGTATCCAACACGATTTTATTGTGATTAGTTTTGATAGCCAATAGTGCATGTGTTCCTTGTAACAGACCCTCCTAACTGCCTTCCTATCTATTGGGGATTTTGTTGTGCTTTGTTTTGGTTTGGTTTTGTTTTTCCAGATAGACTCTATTTCATTGCTCAGCTTCCTCATTCTATTTAGTTTACTTTTGGTACTTAATGTGACATACAGTTGAACAGAACACAAAGAAAAATCAAATCTCAAGTCAAAACCATAGTAGAAAACTTCTCTATTCTGCATGCACATTCAAATTAAAGTCAAGGAGACTGAACAAGCAGAAGACAGTTCAGAACAGGCTTTTACCCATAACTACAGTTACTGTGCAAGGAGATTTACAGCTCTTTTAGCTGCTTGGTGTAAGGGCACATGACACTTGCTTCAGTGGGAGATATCTGGTTCATTAAACTGAACAATTAGCCTTAAGAAAATCTATACATTGGATTAGTTAAATCATCTTTTGTAGATACAGAAGTGCTCATTAATTAGTAGCAGGAATAATTTGTGCTTTACTGCAATATCAATCAGGATTAAATGTGTTATATAATTTATTCATTAGGCAATACAATTATGCTGCTGTTAAAAAAAAAGGTAATTTTTCTGTAACCGAGCAACATAAATAAATGAAAACATCCAGCTATGCTTATTATAACAGCACAAGAAATTATTACAGATGATACAACTAGGAACCAATGCCATTAAAAGAGAAAGCATGATATGAATTTCAAGCCACAATTTCCTTGGATTGAAGCTGTTTTGAATAGCTCCGCTAGCATTTTTCATATTTTTTGATGCTTAAAGATTGCTATGACAATTTCTTTTCATTGCCCCCCCCAAATCTTCACTGCAAAGTAAACCAGAATTACTGTAGAAATCAGAATACAAGGAAAGTATTTCAGCAGTGCACTATAGAGTAAATTGCACAAAGATACAATAACTAATCCAGTTTAAAATTAACTGGAAACATCAGCAAATGAAAGAAGCTTAGATACTGTAAGAGTTCAGTTACATTTTAATCAGTGACATTTCACCTCATTAATATGCAAAAACAAATATGGCAATTCCAAACCAAAGCATCTCCTTTAATTTTTGTAATCTAACAGGGAAGAAATGTGTCAGTCTCAGTTGTGGCCCTTTCCTGACCCATTTTCTAATTTATGATTAACAATCTGGGTTAATTTAAATGTACTTGTATGCAGTTTCAGCTGAAGTTCTAATTCTGATTAAATTGATGCACACATCTGGAACAATTTTAGCGGATCTACTGCAAAGGTACATTCAAATCAGAAATGGTGACTGAAATAAGCCCACAGTGGGATAGCTTTAGGGTTAGATCACAGAAGACTATTTTAAAATACATTCCATCCTTTGCAATAAAATAATCAGAACTTTACATGCTCTGATTGGAACTGATAGAAAGTACTTTTGAGTTCTTCCTGCAAAGCTAGAAAGGTGTTATAAATTTTATTCTGAGTTTATCCTGTCTTAGTGAAAGGCCTCTCACCCAAGACATTTGAATCTCTGCTGGATAAGACTAATCCTTTCGCCAACTTAGCAATTAGACTCTAGTTGTGTGCGTCTCTTCATGTAACAAAGTCTGTTATGAAACAGAATTTCTAGGAAATTTGAAATGAGAAATGTTAAAAGATTTGTTCAAGAGAAGTAATTTTAATCACAGTTGTAGTTAATAGTGTCCTGGGTTCAGCAGTAGCAGTCATTTTTCTCCTCAGTATATGTGGCACAGCACTGTGTTTTTGACTTTTGGACAGGGAACAGCGCTGATAACACTGATGTTTTTATTTGTTGCAGTAATGTTTAATCTGACCAAGGTCTTTCTGAGCCTCATCCTCTGCCAGGGAGGAGGGGAAGCTGGGAGGAAGCAGAGACAGGACACCTGACCCAAACTGACCAAAGAGGTATTCCATACCACAGCACGTCATGCCCAGGATGTAAAAACTGAGGGCAGGAACCTGGAAGAGGGGTGTTTCACAGCTGGGTTGGGCTTGGTAAAGGGTGGTGAGTGGTTGTATTCTCTTCCCTTGTATTTCACTTGTTGTTATTATTATTGGTGGTAGCAGTAGTGGGTTTGTGTTATACCTTAGTTACTGGACTGTTCTTATCTCAACCTGTAGGAGTTGCATTCTTTCAGTTCTCCTCCCCATCCCTCCAGGAGCGGAGGGGAAGAAAGACGGGGGAGTGAGTGAGCAAACTGCATGAGTTATGGCTTAAACCACGAGTCAGGAACCAAACTTCTACATGAAAGTGGTTTTGTTGTTATTTCTCTGATCTTCATGGCTGCCTGCTGGCATAACATTCCTAAATGCAAAAACTTTGCATTTACAATCCTCATAAGTAAAGACCTTAAAATGTACTGGTTGGGCTTAGCAAGAAAACAATGACAGTTAAATCAGGAATTCAACTACGCGAATTTGTGTATGTGTACAAATGCATTATCCCTACAGATTTCTCCAGAGCTGCTTTAATCAGAGTTATATCAGGGACGGCTCTGACTCTCAGGACTGCCAGAAACCTGGTATTCAGCTGTACAAATTCTTTCCACCTTCCCTTTTTGGCCAGCACTTTCTACATGCACAATAGAAGGCTTTTACACAGAATCTGGCCAACTGTCTTGTCCTAAGGGTTTCTGTCAATTTTAGCAGCATTGCAACTGGCTTTGTAAGTTCAACTTTTGCCAGATAGACTGGAGGAGAGTGCTTTTGCATTCAGTTTTATTGCACCTACACTTTCAAAAGCAGAAAAACTATCCGGCTGTATTATAATATTTATATGTACATTTGTGTGTGTGTAAAATTACAAACAGTGATTATATGTATCACTTAAGCCAAAGATGTTTCTAAGGATCAGTGTAAGAAGCTTTTAAATTAAATTTGAGAAATGTATTATTTAAAAAAAGAAAACAAACCTGTAAATTTGCAGTAAAAGCAAACCAGAAACCACTTACATCTCTGGACTGATTTTGGGAAATCGTCAGTCGAAGACAGTGGAAGTTAATTTTCAAAGGTTAGTACATTTTATTTAGAAAGATTCATGGTGTGCAACTGTGAACTGCACCACTGATGAGGTATTTTGTGGTGGAAAATATTTCTTTTAACACTTACAAAACCAAACCAAAACAAACCCCCAAAACACACACACACACCACCAAAAACAAACCCAAAACCAAAATCACAAACCTTTCAACCTTCCCACCTTGGAGCAGTACTTTTGGATTATTTTTTGTCTCATTCACTTTATTGAACCTCTCCCCCGAAGCTCAACACTCATGTTTTGGTTTGACTCAGAGCATGTTTTTTTTTTAATCTCCAGTTTTCAGTCCACCAAGCAGAAGAACCACCAAATAGTGGTTCATACCATTCTTCACACTTATTTATAATAAAAGCCAAGAAAAAAGCAAGTGCTTGACTCCCTTGAGTGCTCCCCAAATGCTTTCCATTCTTGTACATCTGAGTCTGAAAAGCAGTCAGGAATGCAAATGAAAGCAAGATACACTATCTCCTTCTACCTGAGAATGCTTAGGAAGAGCAAAAAAGGTTTCAAGAGAAAAACTGCTCAAGCCCTCTTTTTACCTGTTTAGCAACTGATCATCAACCCATTTCTGCAGCTGCTACTATGCCTATGTAGCTCCTGAACTTTACTCCATTTGTTTTGAATAGTTAGCACTTCACTGGTATCCAGTAGAATCCATGTGTCTTTCTCTTACTAACTCTGTGTGGTTGTGGCTTCCACTTCTGGGGCAGCCTTTAAAAATGACTAAAGATGAGAACTGGCAATGCTAGCTGCTGTGAGAAACAGCACACTAAACTGGCATTAGTTTGTATACTCCTTTATCAGCTATTCTGGGCCCTGTATATATGTTCTGAGACCATGGCCAAATAAACCACTATGATCTCTGTAGCCTTTGTGAAAATTACTTTCCTTAGATTTATCTGCAGTTTTTACTTGGAAGCTGAAATGCAGAGCCAAATTATACCTCTAGATTTAAGTAGCTGTTAGTAGTCATAACAATCTCTGTAGAATCCAAAATAGTCACCTTTACCGGAAATAAAACATTATTAGCCACATGCTACAATTGAAGTCCTAGGGTAACACATTAGTTATGTATCCACACAAATATTTAGTTCCCGAAGGAGGGTTGCTACATTTTAAAAGAAGCATTAAATTAAATATTAGTAATACAATTTCAATAACATGATTAGTAACTCTTAAGCTTAATGGATCTAGTCCTGTTTCTGCAATAGGCTGGAAGAAACTGCCTATGTGCCATCTTGATGTAAAACCAGGATAAATGAGAATCTGGTCCACTGTAATTTAGTATCTCTTTGTATTGGTGCAGCAATATCACAAATATTTTTAAGATAAGTAAGAATACTTTATGCAGGGTATCTTAGTATTTAAATTGGCTTTCTGTACTACCCAGGACCTTGATTATTTGTATAATATTCCTATTATTTGCGATATAACAGTATGTATTTTGCTGTATAATTCAAAGCACTTTATGGTTGAGTCCATAGTAAGTTTCTAAGGTGGCCAGGAAGCCACGAGTTCAAGTCCCACACGAAGACTTGGGCAGAAGCCCAAAATAGGTACCGCAATGCAGCATTAGAGATAATACTGCATTTGGTGTTCATTCTTTAGGGTAAAAGCTTGTGTTTGCTTCATTAACCTTGAGTAGTGGTTTTGTCAAAGTGGTTCAAAATGATGCTTTTTAAAAAAGACATATAGTATCTCAATTTCCTGGTCAGCTGTCATTTCTCCTCCTGCTCAATATTTAAAAATTCTCTTACAAGCTGTTAGTAAGCATACAGTACTTGTTCTTTTACACATCTGATAGGTATGTCACTATTTTGGGAAGTACTTAGAGATGGGCATGAATGTATCAGGTCACATTCTAGTTTTGCACTTCTAACACTCTCTTTGGGCTGTAGAGTTTTTAAGAAAAAAATGTGCACTGAAGTGACTGTTCTGGTGATCTGGGGCACTGCAGTAAAAGCCCTGCCATCTTTAAAATGGGCACAACATGTAACACTGCTGACAAATAGGGAAGCTTGTATTACCATTCAGTAACTCTTTGCATAAAGCTGCAAAGGATAAAGATTCTTGAATTTTCCATCTACTCGTTTTACAGGAGTGGAAGACTGGAAAAGCAATTAACATGTCTATAGGTAACTAGTTAGATTTCCCCCTGACCCCTGCAGTACCTGGACACCTCATTAGGGACCATGTTTCTTAATCTGTCTCTGCTCAAATTCCACCACCTGCTTGTTTGCTTAAGTACAACATGAAATATTTTTATGTAGTGAAATAATTCAAGGCAGAATTGGCAAGTCATGTTCTAAGGAAATTTACATTTGGAACTACAATTTACCTCTTTTTCAGTTGTTAGTGAAAAATTGTGTCTGAAATTTTGTAACAAGAAGGATGCGTGCAAACATTGTTGTTTTTTTGTTTGGGTTTTTTTCCAAAAAAGGACTGTTCTTTTAAGTTCTGATGAAACATTTCTCCATCAAAACCTGTGCTAAGTCTTTGGTTTCTGTATATAACCTTGAAAAGAATACCACAACTGATCATGACTTTATGGTTGGTCTCACAGATATACGTAAATGCTGTGCAAGGACCAATTGATATCTTCAGTATTAAATATAAAGTCAGAGATTTGTCCCGGGCTTCTCCTTCCCTGATATACTAATTTATATATGCCTGGGAGCATACAGTTAAGGAACAATGGCAGAAAAATAGTGCTTAAAGGAATAAAAATATACTTTTACAATGGGAATTGTGATCCAGTTTTCCATGAAACTATCAAACGTCTGACATTTGTCCTGCTTTAGCCTGTGTGGAAACAGTTAGGAAAATACGGGTGTTTCAGGCCAGGATTAAAATGAAACACAACTAAACAAATAACAAGAATAAAAGGCTGGAGGAAAGAGTGATAAACACAGCAGAGGAAACAAGAAGAAGCAGTCAGAAATTGGTCTCCTGTTTGCAGCAAGAACAATGCCTTTAGAAATTGCAGGTACCAGTACCTTTGCTTAGATAAACAGAAATTTACAGATGAAGCCTAGACACTGAGCAGTTACAAAACCAGAACAGTGTCTCTGGGGAAGCAAGGCAGGCATTTCCATTTTCTAAAATTTCGTAAAAATAACTCTACAAATTTTAGAATTAACCCATAAAATAATGATGGGCCAATCTTCACATTTTTTTTGGCCATCTATTTTATAAATAACTGTATTAAATGAAAAAAACATACTTTTTTTCTTGATTTTTATGTAATACAAAGGATAGTATGGAAATGCACAATAAGCATATCATAGACCTATTTTTCTCTTATAAGTATTTTTAATCTTTCTTATAAGATATATTTAAAATCATATGAATATATCATGCATAATAAAATACAGGCAGGAATTGTAAATTCTGTCTCTCCTTTAATTTTAACTGAGCTATTATAATTACTGAACTGCAGAGAATTTCAGAGGTTAGGCATATCAGAAGGCAGAAAGGGTTTTTTACCTGTTTTTCTTTGGCACTAAAATACGCTCCGATTGCTTCAGAGTGAACGTTATAAGAATATAATGCAGATCTAAGGGTGAACTCACTTTTAACAACATTTCAGGTTTCAAAACTATTGTAACTTTGACCCTTGAGGATTTCTAAGAGGGTTTTCTTAAAGAAACTCTATGCCCATATTTTTCGTAATTGCAGGATGTTTCGGATTGGTATTTGAGTTCAGTTATATTTATGCTCCTCTTTGCACATTTCATAAAGCCTTATTAATTAGTGATATTAATGAGAATTTCACAATGTGACTAGTCATTTTTTCCATTAAGAATTAATAAAATTTAAGTAGTATTTTAATTCTATTTTTATATATATACACATACACAATTTTTTCCATTGTTTCACTTAGTTTTTTCCCCCTAGATCAAACATTTTTAAGGAAAAACTTATCCTAGGTCACTTTCATTCTAATTTTTTAATATTTTAGTCATATTCAATTCTTGTTTTGGCAGTTTGAAGCGAAACATTTTGCTTTGGTAGATACAGCTGCCTTCTCTGCATACTGAAATAATGCTTCCTCTTTTCCAAACCTTCATTTTGGCTCCTGTTTTTAATTCAGGCCTTTTTGCTGTCTTCAGAGGTATTTCCACTGAGGGCCATATTTTGCTTTCAGTGCTTTTGTAGCAGCTCAGTAGGAGGGGGTCTTCAATTTATAGGCAGGTAGTTGAAGTCCTGTTGACTGCATTCCCACTGCAGGTCATGTGCATCCCTATAGTTCTCTTTGCAGAACCTGCCTTAGGTACACTGTGGAATTATGCACCTCAATTAGGTAATACCTGTATTTGAAGGAAGTTTATAAATTAAATACAGCCAGTGAAGCTGTACTGTTAACAAACAGGCAGAGATGAGTCCTCTAAATGGCAACAGTTAAAACTTCATTTTAACAAGTATCTGGAAATAATTTGTTTATATTGATGTTCTTAAGAGTAGCTACTTTGCACTTGGGAGCAATCCAAAGGAAAAGATGCTTTCAATTTACATCAAATGGACAACTTTATTATTTGGATGCATCAGAAGAATGATAGGAAAATATAGGGTTTTTTTAATATGCAGAAATAAAATCGTCTTTCAGTGAAAGACCTTTCCCAACAAAATAGCCTTGAGATGGGTTTGGCGAGCAGCATTAGAGGCTCTTTTGGAGTTTTTCCATGGCCTTCTTCTCAGGTTGTGCTGACAGAAGTAGTAAAGCAAGACTGCTTCTGCTCCGAAGAGCAGGCTGTGAGCTTCTTCAAGACCTGAGGCTAACAGTGGGGTTTGAAACTCTTGAAATCTCTGAGTTTTCTTGGGCTCAGGCTGCTGCAAGTTTCTCTTTCCATTGCCACACACTGGAACCCTAATTTTCTAAATAGTAAGTTTGGTGCTTAGAAGTTAAGTTTACTGACAGCCATGTTAATTCAGATATTGTCATAGAATCATAGAATAGTTAGGGTTGGAAAGGACCTTAAGATCATCTAGTCCCAACCCCCCTGCCATGGGCAGGGACACCTCACACTAAATCATGCCACCCAAGGCTCTGTCCAACCTGGCCTTCAACACCATGAGGGATGGAGCATTCACAGCTTCCCTGGGCAACCCATTCCAGTGCCTCACCACCCTCACAGTAAAGAATTTCTTCC
>JANRGW010006622.1:575-11595 GCA_024733675.1 Psilopsiagon aymara | reverse complement strand
TTTCTTTCTTTCTTTCTTTCTTTCTTTCTTTCTTTCTTTCTTTCTTTCTTTCTTTCTTTCTTTCTTTCTTTCTTTCCCATTTGTGAGTTGAAGGCCATTTTTCAAGCAACATTTTTACCCTGAATACCATGACAAAAGGATTTATGGACTAGTGAATTTCATGTTCTTTTGAAAATATAAAAATAAATGCTTTCTTGTACAACAGCCATAAACATGCAAAATACTAATGAGATTAGCTGGCATTTTTTCCAGAGAGGAAGGAGTAAAGCAGATTTGCACAAATGGTTTTGAAAAGACAAAATTTGCAAGCTATTTTCAGAGATACACTTGCATTGATTTGAATGAAAAGCAGCAGAGAACACTCTAAGAAATACTCTTAAAAGGGCACAGACTCCAAAGTCTGAGAACAGCTGGGAATAAGCTCTTTAGAACATGTGTGTTAGTGATGAAATGTATTTAAATGATGACTAACTGCTTCTCAAGCAGCTTAGGTATAAGATAAAGATACAAAAAAAACCCTTATATATATATCTATCCTTGTTCTGAAGTCATCTCTGCCTCTACTGTGTGGATTAAATGGAGGAATGTTTTGTCTGTTTTGCATGTTTCTTTCCTAACTTCTTGTCTTTGCATGCAGCAGCTCAGATCCAGCTAATGCTAGTTAGCAGTGGCATAACATCTCTACTAACTGTGCTCTAACACCTAAAGATCAGGATTTTTAGTATTGCAAAAATTAAACTTTGCAGTTTAGTTCTGTGAAAAGTATGGGTGCACAATCACTCACTATAGAGTCCCATGTATTTGCTCTAAAGAGGCCAACATTTCAAGTTGATATTGTCAAGGATCAGTGTATTTGGGTATTGTTATAAATCGTAATTTCCCAGTATTTGAAGTAAATTCTTGTTGTGTTTCTCTGAACTGACCATTTAGGCAGGACTTTCTGTTTTCCACTGCATTCTCATGTGACAAATCAGGGATTTAAATGAGTTCATGGCAAAATATAAAAGAAAGGATTTTTATTGAGTGTAGTACTGTAGAGAAACAAGGGCAGGAAAGTGAGAAACACCATCAGCAGGGAAGTATTGAAGGCAGGTGTGATTTCTGACCTAAGCTTTCTTATGGTCTTTTCCACTCAACTAGCAGCAATGAGAAAGTTAATAATGTTGAAATTTAAACTCCAGCTTTAAGTTTTGATGATATGACGGCTCTCTGCTAACAATGAAGCTGGAATATATCCCTTTTTTGGCTAACACTTCAGGGCTGTAATCGAGGGCATCATCAAAACTAGGTATAATGAGATCTGTAACTATAGAGTCTGGTTAATGAAACAGAAAAAGACAACAGGACCTCCCCTTTATATGGTTTGATTTTTTTTTTTTTCCAGATTTAATTTTGGTATCCTTTGTAGTGAGCTCTACTCATGAGATTTCACTGTGATTACAGAATTAAAGAATTAAGAAAAAATAGAAATAAAAAGGTTATATTGTACCAGAAAGTCAGTGAGAGAGCTTCAAAAGGGGTATCTATGGAAATGCTGGACATCAAAAAGCATTTTTTAACTAGTTATGGCTGCAATTCTGCTTTCCAAATGAAATTTTAATTTCTAAGAAATAATTCAGATATGTGTATTTCCTTTAAAACAAAACCAGTATACTAGAGTAAAAAGTTCAAGCTATACAGAATTACAACACCAATACTTCCCACCTCAGAGGTGTGAACTTTCAGAGATGCAGGCTGTGTGAAACCAGCTGTAACTATAGAGCCACAGTACCCCACTGTCATTGTCATGCACCTGGCTCTGCCTAGATCCAGGTTCCCAGCTGCAGTTCTGATTGCTTTTGAGATATGCAGTTTCCAGGGTCAGTTAGCATTTTCCATAGTCAGCTTGGTCTTGCTACTTTGAATCCTATACTGCTTGATTCAGAGTATTTTTCCATACTTAGCTGGGAAGCTGAGAAGAATATGGTCTATCTAGCACATAGACAGAGTCATACACTAAGTCAAATATGCAGGAAGCTATTAAAAAGTGGCCTTGAAAACACTGAGATAAAATCTAATCCACACCACTGTTCTTTTTCCATTGCTTGAAACCAGAGAGAACAGCATCAGTGTCAAGATTGGTACTAGTCAAAGTGCCATGTTCTTAAGTTTTGTATAATACCAAATGCATGAAAGGCTGCTACTAGAAAAGCAATTGCTCTTCCCCTATTCTATTGCAAGGCATGATGTCTGATTTGCTCCCTGAGTCTCTGATAGACAGGCCAATTGGGTGGAGAAAAGAAAGAACCAATTGATAATGCAAATTAGAGGTATGAAATAACTATTGTATAAGAAGGTAACATTAGAAAGGATGCACACTGAAGATGGAAAGAGGACACAATAAAATCATGTGAAGCCACACAAAAAATAGACTGACAGCTTCTGTTCTTTTTGGTTTGTAACCCGAAACCAAAATAGTGTTCATAAAAACTGAAAGGAGCATATTCAAAGCAGATAAAACACTTTGCTAGGCAAAGCCTAATTAAAAGATTAAACTCTTCTCCATAGGATATTATCACTCTAAACAAAGAAAAACTTTGAGTATGTATATCATATTGTAGCCTTCCAGTGCCAATTGACTCTGCACATGACACCTTTCTTACCACTGTGGGACTCTCTTTTTGAAAGTCAGCAATGACTGACTCTTTGCAGCTCAAGCAAGGGAAATTTGTGTCCCTTCATTAGTGCAAGTTGACCCTGTGACTTTCTGAATCTGGCTGTAAAACCGTACTGTCGAAGTCCAGTGGCAGAAGAGTTCCCTCTGTACCCTGTACTGAGATGAAAAACTCCTGATCCACTAGCCTGCAGGCTTTTTATTTGCGCCATAGAGGGACTTAAAACTGTCAAAAGTATTTTTGCAACCTAAGAGATCTTCTTTTGTTAAAGATTCAGTAATTATAATAATAGCAGTTGTATTCTTCATTATTTGAGAAAATTAGATATATATAATCTTAGCTTTCTGACCCTAAACACTGACAATAATAATTGAAAGGATATTTAATTGTTGTTCTTTTTTTTAATTCAGACACTATCTCTCATTAGCAGGAATACACGAATAGGAAGAAAACACTTTCTATAAAATCCCCCTTCTTACTGGAAATAAATTAATCTTAATCTGAGAAGAAAAAAAGATTTATTGTAAACACGAAGAAATTGAAAAATGAGGTTGAAAATGGACCACAAATAAACCTCCCTCATATAACTGAGAGCTGCTTTATCATAATCTTTAGATATCCCATGTGAAATGCGAAAAAGTGACCCACAGCTCTGGGCAGGCACATAACTGAATAGGGATGGGTAAAGGAGATATTCTGATCATTGAGGTACTGGCTTTCTTCTGATGGTGTTCCCTGTTGCAAAAACAGTACTGAATGGGACAAGGAACAGACTTGCTTCCTGGGATGAGCATTAAAACCTAACATAGAAACATTACATTACAGACATCAGAAAATATCACTCATTTCTACTAGTTCAACACCTTCAGTAACATTCTGGATTTGATCCAAGGTTGTATGTTTGATTGGGCTTTTTAAGGATGTATGGAAAAACTTGCATTAATACAGGGGGTACTGGACAGCTTTTTGTTGGGGATAACAGCTCCTTTCTCAAAATACAATCAGTATTTCTTAAACAAGAACACCTACAGCAGCAGGGTATTCAACAGTTCCTTGAGACAATAAACCTTCTCATCCACTCTGGTTCAAGCATTGAATCTGCACTAAAGACTGCCCTTGGTCACCTTCATGTTAGAGATAATCTGAGGGACTCGACATACATGCAAGGATCTTTCTTTTCATTTGCATTTTTAATTTATCAGTAGGTTCACAGCGTTTATAGAATACAAAAGATGCATGGTTTGGGCTTTTTTCTTCTCCTAAAAGAAGAGTTTAAAAGGAGTTACAAATATTAGTTTGGAACCTTAATGTGTTCTAAAAATACAAATATGTTGAATTTGCAGTCAGTTGTAGCAAATTCAATTTCTCAGACTGGTTAAGTGGCAAGTAATTTGTGAGGTTTGTAAACACTCTTCAAATAATTGCTTGATCTTATCTTTGCTTAAAGCTATCCTCTTCTGAAGTGTTCTTATCCCTAGAGCATCTGATGTGTATAGGGTAAGCTTAAATGAGCTCCTATAACAGGTAAGCTCTGTAAGCTCAGACATAGCACACTGTTGTCCACAAAGCGTAGAGTAAGAAGTAAAAAAGTATTTAGCCTGCTACAATCCTTTCTGATTATCATATATCCATTCTGAATCCCCAATTATACTTTTCATGTCAAAAGCTTCACAGCTTTGCCATTTCAAGCAATATTTTACATCTGTCAAGAATGATTTATGCCATGACTTCAACTGCAAAATGGAGTCCTCAAAGGAAGAGCGGTCAAACATTTTCATCACAAGTAACTTTATTATCAACAGTATCTTACCTTCGACTATAATACAGATCATATAGCTATATGATTTGTGAACATGAAGTTGTAAGATACTGAAGAATATACTATTCTGCTACTTTTAAATCAGAGTGTAACTTTTGAATTAAACAGATGTTAATGCCTAATGGGCAAGACTTAAAAAAAAAAAAAAAAAATCTGTTTCAAAATAGTAGATCTTGTGACTTGTCTGTATTTATCTATTGTACTTGTTTAAAAGGGATAGTTACATTAAAAAAGAAATTTACTGAGTCTTTAATCCCATGAGTACATCCAGTGACTTTTGTGGAGCTTCTTATGTGTTGAGAGCCTAGAAATTTGGACCCTTAGTTTTGGCATCCATCTGTTCCAGATTTTCTCACTAGCAAGTAATTCTTTGATAACTATGTAATCACCTCCTTTGGCACTACCGTAACAGGATAGAAGACTAGAACTTTGCCTGGATTGTGTAAATACCCAAGGAGAAATTCAAACCAAATGTAGGCTATTGTAACAATCTTACTCTTATACAAATACTGCAAGATGAGCTAGCAAGGGTTTTAGCTGCATAAGTTAAAAACTTTTGTGAAGATAGGGCACCCGAGTGGTTAGGACAGTGCCTAATGAGTGTGCAAGTAATGCTGGCATGCAACCTCTGTGACATCTAAACAGCTACACAAAGCTATGTCAAGTATTTTCTCCCTCTCCTCTGCACCCTCCCTACACTGCACAGTGAAAAGGGAAACATGCCCAGTCCAGGTAACACATTTACAAACCCGTGATACATTGAATTTGTGTCTTCCCTGGACTACCCTATCTGCTCTCAGCTTTGTTTAAGGCAGTGTAAATTCAAGCAACTCCCGTTTTCTGAAAAATCAGTCTGCTACAAAAGGTTTCCCACCTTTCTGTCCCCCTTTTAAACATGTGATCTGGCCTAAAGATTAAAGCAGTGAACAAACAGCAGCATTCAGTCTTGCATCAAGGTGTTTAAAACTCTAAATCTTACACTTTCATCTAGAACAGTGGGTTACAGCCAAGTAGGGAACACCAGAATCACAATTCCCAATACGTGTGCAATACATATTGCAAGAATACACTTTTAAGTTGAACTTTAAAGCTGTGACTTTTAAAAACTATGCGAGGTGGTATTTAGAATTAAAAAGAAAAAACATCAGTTGTAGAGTGATTCCCTTCCTGATATATGCATTGTTGGACATCTGAAGACAAATCAGCTTTATAAGTGAGGGGACATATGACCCCACTGATGTTTGTTTGACTTTGAAATATTAAAATAATTTTTAATATAATCAGTGGCTTATGTAGAGTAAATTGTAATGTGATGTGGAATAAAGGGCTGGGCATTTATTCAGGACTGTGTAATATGGTATTCAGAAACTCCAGTCAGTGGAACCTCAAGCGATTCACACTTTCATGAGCTGTCTTCCTCCTCCGTATGCTTAGTATTATGTTAAATATTATACAATGGGTGGCTGTGACTCAAACTTTTAGACTCAAACTTTTAAACAGTAGGTAGTTCATTGGAATAATTTGGGCTACACAAAGAAAGTTCCATTTCTAATTGTGCTGTGATGGACCCCTTAAAACATTCTCGTATTCACTCAAAGCACACACTAAAAAATAAGCCACTAACCCCGCACCAAATCCTCAGATTTGTAGAAAATTCTTTAAATTCATTTTGCTTCAATCCTGGAAGAAGTCCTTGTTAGGTACCCCCATTCAGTATATTGTTACAATCTAGAGAGTATGTTACACTTTTTATATTGCAAAAACAAATTTGCAAATTTAAAAAAAGTGAAGTTGAAAAATAAGGTATATCTACTAATTGATTTACAATAACCATAGAGTATGGTTACTGACATCGTCATGCAGGAAGTTTCAGTTATTTGTTACTACAAAACCTTCAGATCTTTTAATGACATTTTGTAAAGAAATTAAACATTATGTGGAATGAAACAAACCAGCCTGCATATATAAATTGAACTGTCAGACATTTACACATTGGAGTGTCAGATCATTTTGCCTGTAATCACTGAATTAGTATTTAAAATTATATTTACAATCTGAAATAATTCAACTGTATTTGCTTAAATTTAGCAGTTCATATAGTGCATATGGTAAGCCCTGTTCACATTTCGACCAGTAAAATTTTGAGGGATTCAACCCAAATTTGTTTAGAACTGTTATCTGTAGCTTTTGAAATTCCTTAACCTTTAAACATATGGTCTAGTAATTTAAAGAAACTATCCACAGAAATGAAGTTACAGAGCAACCTTATGTATGTTTGTTTACACTGAATAATCCTCAACTCCCATATATAACACACTTCAAAATCCAAAACTATTTAGAAGATGTGGCAGTTTTTATAGATAGTTTTACTTCAGTTTGCCTCAAATACATTATGGTGTGTTGTGTAATGCCAGAATTCAGCATTTTAGGAGAATATATATTTACGGTAATTGACAGATAAGCAGCACTTTAGTCAAGCACTTTCCCTCCCTCATCATGTCTTGGGAGACTGAAGTACTTTAAAACAACCACATGTCAGAACAGTGCTCCAGGCTGGTGGCTGTGAAAGTTAGCAATGACATTCTCCTTTTGCAATATTATTTTTAACACACGCCAGATTAACACAAACCCAGGCTAGATGTGCAAAAGACACACGGTGTCAGGTCTCCTGAGAAACCTATGTGAAAGCACAGCTACAACAGCAAATCTTGACCAAAATCTGCTCCAGACCAACATACCAGATCTAAGAATAAAAGACTCTACTGAGAATGTGCTAAGAAGAATATGCTTAAATACTGGTAGTGTGGGTAGAATGGTTGGCCCGAGTCCTATCTGAATTATACCAGCCTGAGCTAAAAATAATATTATTTAAGTCTCCCCAAGATAACAACAGAATTTTTGAGAATAGGGTTTAACTCTGACTTCAAAATGCAAGAGTATCCCTTGCATGTGATTCTAAAATCGATGCAAACAACACTCTGGCACTTCTCCAGAACTAATTTAAGCTCAGCATTTGAATATGAATTTCCTTTTCCTTCTCCCAAGAGTGTGCACAGCAAGAGACACAATAAGGTATACCACACTTATCCATTACTTGGATTTGTTTGAAAGGTGGATGTTTCTGTAAATAACCCTGTGCAACTAGAAGAAAAAAGCCAACAAAAAAAACCCAACCCAAAACTCCACATATAACTATTATGTTTCATAATTAGTTTTCATGCATATGCATTTTTAAATCTGCAAGTACAGTCATATATTCATCCTATGCTCTTAACAGGAAAAAGCATCAGTGTAGCAGATTTAGCCATTCTTGTCGTACTGAGTCTTCACTGATTAACAGGGAAACTCTTCATAGTTTAGCCACTCCAAAATTTTTATTCTGACATTATTTAGCACAACCTCTGTGGTTCAGTTGCAGGTACTCCAACATCGCAATATCTCATCTCTCTTTTTAGAGACTTGTGCCTTTCTTTATAAGCTAATACTTTCTTCAAGAGAAGCCAATTTTTGCTACTTAATTTTGTTGTACTTTCCCCAGTAGAATACTGCATTTAAATCAAGGTTCATTTCCAACTGTGTGAGGTGGGCAGAGTTAAGCCCTCTGAAACTCATACACCATTCCTGTCCTGTGAGATGAAAGAGTTCATAAAAATTAACATTTACAGGATGTCCCCTCTGTGTTTATCTGGTCATTGTAGGGCTCTTTACTTCAGGAGATCTATAAACCAACTGAGAGAGAACTTTTGTTCAGCAGTAGCAAACACAGCGCTACAGTCAGTGTACTTCAGACACCCACTACTTTCAGGGCACATTCCCTTAGTGGTATACTAGGTGTGCTTCACTGGAATTTCAGGGAATTTACAACACTACTGCAACAAAGGGTCTGACCAGCAAATCAAACTTTTACCAATCAAGTGATAACCAAACACAAAAAAAGTCTTAAAAATAAAACCAGGCTTTACCATCTTTGTGATAATAGGTGACTTCCACTTTCCTCTCCTCTGACCCCAGGAGTGCTTGAGCAATTTGGGCAATATGATGTCTTTTGGTCTCTGGCCCATGAAGAAAATCACAGGTGCAAGGTTTCTGCATGACATCTGGCCTGGAGAACCCGGTCATCTCACAGAATGCATCATTGCAGTAGATGATAGCACAATTCTGCACTCTAGCATTAGCAATGATGAATTTTTTATCTGCAATAAAAGTGATGCATTTTTTAGTACTCTTTCAGCATTTCATAAAGTGTCAATTGCATGGATGGATGCTAAACAACACTTCTTTTCACTGGGATGCCTGAAACGCAGAGATTTTCAGTCAAGTAATGCAGCTAGTTTGGTACATAGCTTTTAGATAAACCTCAATAAATTTAAATACATCAAAGATTAAGATAATTGTCTTTTAAGGAAATAAACCCAAATTATGCAAGACTTTGGCAAAACTCTTTTGTCTAAAAAAGGACAAAATTTTGTCTTCTTTAGCTTCACTGAAACCCAGGTGATGATGAGTGCCATCCTACCAGCCATAACTCCAGGAAAGTCCTTGAAAAGTTAGTAGCTTCTTCTGGATGGGATATGAGACCTCAGGAAGGGGGCTCTACTCAGGTGAAGGGTTTCCTCAGGTAAAATCCAACCAGCTCGGTCTACTACACAGGGATTTTCACTGATGTGAATGGCAGAAACTTTGTAGTCAGTATTTTATCAAAACTATCTAGAAAGATCATAATATTTTTTTTACTCTGTGACTGCTTTAGAAGTTACATTTACAAAAGAAAATACTCCCTAGTTAAAAAAAAGGAGCATGAAGAGTGCATTAAAACCAAAGATTGTGATGTTGGAAACATTTTGTACAGTCTGCTTAAGCTCTGTGCCTCTCTATATCAGCCTTTCCCGAGCCCTCACCTGACAGAAAGGTTGAAAAGTTTTCAACCGTTATTTCATTTCTTTCTGTTTACCACTATAACACACTGCTCTCATTGTAATTATAAATGTGCACCTTTGATACACTTATTGTCAATAAAATGAATTTCTGCTTAATCACATTAGGAGGTCCCTTGCTTCATAGAAGTGTTTTTACATGATGCCAAATTAGCAGTACGAGTCTTCAATATTTAAAGATATTCTGTCTTTGAATACAATGAAATATTTGGAGGGAAAAAGAGATTTCACTCACACTTTTCCTACTGTCTTTTCATCATGCTGAACTTTATCACTTGCCTATTTAATAGACAGTGCTTTATTCATTTCAAAATGTACACATTTTACTGCAAGTAAACTTTATTTAACTTGCAGTACTGACTTAGCATTTAGAGAAACTGGGACTACAAACATCCCCCCTTGTTTTTTTTTCAAGTAATATAAATATTAAATCGGAATCATGGCCTTAAGTATAAAGTATATAGCCTGGAATTAGCTGTAATGATTAGCATCAGAGTGATACTAAAATTATGCTAAATATTCAAATAGATGTACATATATCAAAACTACTGTTTCTAAATGAAATTCATTTTAAGCATCAAGTGTTCCTTCTTACTGGTAACAGTTAACTCGAGTTCTAGCCAGGAAAAACACTTCAGCTTCAGCCTCCTTGACAGGTATCAAACTGCTGCATTGGAAAAGATCTCACAGGCTCTGAGGAAGCATTTGCACTGGTCTGATTCTATGCTTCCATAAACAAAATGGAAATATTTGACAGCTATATTAAAATACTAAAATGCAGTCATGACAACAAGGTAAGAGTATTTTCTCTTTAATAACTCCTCTGCATATTATCTGTTTCCTCTAAATCAAAGTCTGTTATGCTTTATTTTGAAAATACAATTATAATCGATAACAATCGTAACAATAATAAATCTATTTATTTTAGACATTGCACAGGCAACACTCTACTTTTATAGCATCTCAATGATTCAGAAGAAGGCAAAGAGATATAACGTCTATAGCTATACAGCATGGATACATTCAAGATCTTTGAATTACTGGGGGGATGGAGGGAGGTTAAAAACAAAAATGAAAAGCCCAATAATTCAAGTCGGTAACCTGTATTTTAGATCAAACCCAATGTTACACCTGCCAGAGATCCCCTCTTTACCTCTGGAGTTTTCTTTCCAAGCTACAAACTTAAAATAGTCGGGAGCTGCTGTCCATTTAGTCACAAGCAGAATCAAACTACTGTAGCAAAATAGAAAGAGAGAACTTACTTTGCCCTTCAAATTTTCGTATGATTGTACCCAAAAATGTATTTTGTGGTGCCACATGACCTCTGCGAACAGGCATGTTTGTACACGTCTTCGGTTTTCTGTGCACAGTGACTTCTCCAAGGATCTGCTATACGGCTCCAGCCCAAAGCACCGAGCCGGCTACCCTTTGTGACAAATCATCGTCCTCTGAAGCTCGGAAATCTCTTCCCATTAGCACCACTTCTAGATACACGCTTTTCCTATTGGAGTCAGATCCATCCCCCAGTTTCTTTTTCTTTCTTTCTTTCTTTTCTTTTCTTTCTTTCCTTCCTTGCTTTCTTTTCTATTTTCCTGGAGGAGTCGGACGCTATT
>JANRGW010006621.1:0-17278 GCA_024733675.1 Psilopsiagon aymara | reverse complement strand
AACAACAAGGTGCTTGGTGACAGCCAGCATGGCTTCACTAAGGGGAAATCCTGCCTGACCAATCTGGTGGCCTTCTTGTCATGCGTTCAGCAGTAGCAGTCATTTTTCTCCTTCTCGGTAGTTGGTGCAGCTCTGTGTTTTTGACTTTCAGCCTGGGAACAGCACTGATAACACCAGTGTTTTCAGTTATGGCTTAGTGATGTTTGGTCTGGTCAAGGACTTTCTGAGGCTCATGATCTGCCAGGGAGAAGGGGAAGCCGGGAGGAAGTAGAGACAGGACACCTGACCCAAACTGACCAAAGAGGTATTCCATACCTCAGCACGTCATGCCCAGGATGAAGAAACGGAGAGCAGAGGCCTGGAAGGAGGTGAGGGGTTGGTGGCTTGGTAGGGCTGGGTATACGTGGTGAGCCGTTGTATTCTCTTCCCTTGTATTTCTCTTGTCGTTATTATTATTCATAGTAGCAATAGTGGTTTGTGTTATACCTTAGTTACTATACTGTTCTTATCTCAACCTGTGGGAGTTGCATTCTTTCGATTCTCCATATAGCAAACTGCGTGGCTGATTTACAGCCTAAACCACGACACTTCTACAGTGGAGCTATGGAACTGATGGACAGGGGTAGGGCAGTTGATGTCATCTACCTGGACTTGCGCAAAGCATTTAACACTGTCCCACATGGCGTCCTTGTCTCTAAGTTGGAGAGACATCAATTTGATAGGTGGACCACTCGGTGGATAAAGAACTGGCTGGATGGCCGCATGCAAAGAGTTGTGCTCAATGGCTCAGTGTCCAGCTGGACACCAGTAGTGAGTGGTGACCCTCAGGGATTGGTGTTGGGACCGGTCTTGTTCAACATCTTTGTCGGTGACATGGACAGTGGGATTGAGTGCGACCCCAGCAAGTTTGCTGATGACACCAAGCTGGGTGGTTTGGTCAATATGCTGGAGGGAAGGAATGCCATTGAAAGGGATCTTGACACGCTTCTGAGGTGGGCCAATGCCAACTTGATGAAGTTTAACCATGCCAAGTGCAAGGTCCTAGACCTGGGTCAGAGCAATCCCAGGCACAGCTACAGGTTGGGCAGAGACGAGATTCAGAGCAGCCCTGCGGAGAACGACTTGGAGGTGTTGGTCAGTGAGAAAATGAACATGAGCCGGCACTGTGTGCTTGCAGCCCAGAAAGCCAACCGTATCCTGGGCTGCATCAAAAGGAGCATGACCAGCAGGTCAAAGGAGGTGATCCTGCCCCTCTACTCTGGTCTTGTGAGACCTCACTTGGAGTATTGTGTTCAGTTCTGGTGTTCTCAACATCAAAAGGATATGGAACTGTTGAAGCAAGTCCAGAGGAGGGCCATGAGGACAATCATGAGGACTGGAGTACCTCCCATACGAAGATAGGCTAAGAAAGTTTGGGCTGTTGAGCCTGGAGAAGAGAAGGCTGCATTAAGACCTCATAGCAGTTTTCCAACATCTGAACGGGGCCTATAGGAAAGCTGGGGATGGACTCTTCCTTAGGGACTGTAGTGAGAGGGCAAGAGGTAACAAGTTCAAACTTAAACAGGGGAAGTTTAGATTGGATATGAGGAAGAAATTCTTTACTGTGAGGGTGGTGAGGAACTGGAATGGGCAGGAGGGTTGGAACTAGATGATCTTAAGGTCCTTTCCATCCCTAACTATTCTGTGATTCTGTGATTCGATAGCTACTGGCAGCAAGGCTCAGCTGGAATAATGCAAATATTTGCATTGCTTTCAATTGTTTTTTAGCCTTCCATTTTCATGGATGCACATGTTTTTCAACCATAGGGAATCAGTTACTTTAGCATTATGTAAAATATGGTAATAATGACAATCATAAAAGCTTACCACTTTTTCCAGTTTGACCAGAACTTACTTTGTTTTCCCTTGTAGATGTGTTTTTGTGGTAGAAGCTAGTATGCTAGAGGTAGATAACTAGGCAAGTTGTTTTCATAATTGTCCCCAACCCCATTGATTGGCACTGTATTCCTACTCTAAAATGTCAAACTTCAATCATCAGTCTTATACAATGCCACATGTGGAATCACAATGTAGGGTAAAAATGACTAGTTTCTTCACTCTATGCTCCACATCATTACCTTTGTTTGCTGTAATGCTGACAACCCATATTGCTCTGCAAAATACAGTGATGTGGTATCTATCTCTTCTAAAGGCAGAGAAGCAATACTAGATGTGGTGTTTGTCCCACTTCGTGAGCCTGTGTGTTCAAACTTCTTGCCACAAGGTCTGGCCTGATAGGCCAGGGGAGGAAGAGTGGCACTGCCTGAGTTGTCTGCTGGTCCCATCACCTGAGACACTGTGCCAGTTCTTTAGTATCTCAGCTGCTTTGCCTGCTAGCTGTCATCACCCCAAACTAGCAAGGAGACCATTAGCACTGAAGCAGGCTTACTGCTTCCAGGTGTTCGTCTGTATTTGCCTCCAGCTATGAACATAGCTCTGAAGGAAGTTCAGTGAACTTTTCCAGAGAATGGTTGACTAGCAGTGACAGAAACAAGAGCTCCTGCAAAGTGATAAGCATTGAAAGAATTTGCAAGCCCAGGTAGAAAACTTTTACCTTGATTAAGCATAAGAAAGTACATTATGAGGATTTCCAAGTAGCATCACACTGTTAAGATTTTGTAAAGGGCTGACAGAGCTTAAGAATAGGAGAGCTTCATAGCTAACATACTTAGCTGAAGAGCTGCCAGTTGCTTGGTTTGAGTTGCTACTGCCTAATAAGCTTTACAATTAAAGTAGAAAATAAGAATTCGAGTTTGTCTGTCATGCAAAGATCACAGGTCAGGGAAGAAACCAATTTGGGAGACTGAGGTCTTTGAAATTGTGTAGGTACAATGAAATGAGGAGTATATTTTTGTAGGGGGACTGATAATATGCTAGGCACTATGGGCAGTAAAGCCAAGGTAGCTTTATGGATAATGAGAAATTATTATTGGTATGACTCTTTATAATTATAGAGGGGAAAAAGCATTGGGAGGTAGGCTAGCTAAAAGACTTCAGAGGTGCAGCCCTCGTAAATGGATTATCCTGTACTGACAGTCATGTAATTTTGCTCTTTACCCAAGAAGCAGCCTGCACTGCTGTGGCCAGGTTCAGGACATACGATTAGCGTAGAACAGTCTTAATGTGCTCTGACAGTTCCTGTGTTGAGAGGCATGTGAGCCATATAGAAAATGAAGCTTGTCAGGTAATCAAGTATTACTGTGGTTTCAACAAAATTAAGATTACTCACTCAAGAAGCATTTCAAACAGAGGATAAATCTTTCTTTCAAAACTGGATTTCAAGTACTTGATAATCCAGTATCTAATTCAGTCACTCATTAATTTAGGAATGTTTTCAAGTTTAACTTAGGAGTGTTTTCAAGTTTCAGCATTCAGGAAGTTGATTTATTAGCATTTAGTTGCAGAAATTGCTGGTGAAATTCTGACACACCTATTTCTTATCTCCAGGCCCTGCAGATAATGGTAAAACTTTCTCAGAACTCCCTAGGCCTCAGGCTTTACCTACTCAGCCTTGACCTGTCCGTGAACTACACAGTGAAGAGTTCTTTTCCTTTGTCTGGCTTATTGGAAGATCAAGATTTAATTTCAGGAAATGTGTATTTTTCATTTACTTTATGATATGGAAAGGGGTTAGATGTGTTCTTAGTGCCTTTGAAAATTCTATTCAAATGATCTCCTGCTTGGACAGCCCTAAAAGCTCAGCATGTAAAAACATAAATTCAGAACTTTTTAGAGGTTTAAAGCAGCTGCCCTGCTCTGCTGATCCTTTAATTGCTGAGTAGAGGACATCTGAACACTGTTTCCCAGCCATTGATTAGAACAAAACCCTCAGATCCCACTGAGACTTGTACCTGCAGATATGAAACCATCACTGACCCAGGGCAAATATGTTCTGGATTATTAGATTAATTTTCTCTTGTACATGACCTGAGAAGTGATATAGTGTAATATCTTCACTTAGTGTTTTAAAGATTTTCCCAGTTAATTGGCACTAAGGTTGTTAATATTAATCAATTCCTCTTAGCAGCCTCTCCCTTTTCTGTCCCATTACAGATGTTTTGGAAGTGATTCCTCTCCTGATTTTATTGTAATTAAGTGTTTGTCTTTTTTCCAGTTTATCATATAGTGGAACCTGCTGTATGTTCAGTGTCTTGCATTGTCTCTAGCATCATAAACAAGTACTTTGATGTTGCTTTTTTACCTAACAGAGGAAGAGGGGAAAGGGGGGCAGAATTTGATCCAGAAAGGTTTTCTTTCTTATCAAACTATTTTTGATTAAATGGCATTGGCTCTAAATGCAAGTAGCAGGAATTGTCCATCCTACAGATTGCATGACCATGGTCAGGAAAAAAAATCCTTTTTCACCTACTGGTAAATTCTGGTTTTCCTCTCATTTACAGAATCATTGAAAGATAAAAGCTGCTATAAGCACACAGCTCTTTTTATATCTCCGCACAAAGTTTCTGCTGTAGGACTAGGAACCAGACCCTAAGATGCTACTTTTCTTCATTGTCTTGTTAATTTTGCTATACTTTGGGAAAACAAAATTCCAGTATCTTTTGCTCAGACTTTAAGCTCTTCTTCACAAAGCAAAACTTTGCTTCTTGTTGAGCTAAAGTAAGGGGGAGAAGTGGCTCTGTACTTCAGAAATATTCATGCTGTAAGAAAACAGTCCCTTGTCTCAGTCCATCCTGACTGTTGAAGTCTACCTTTCCCTGAGATTGATATAATCCTGGCAACATCTCACTCATATCTTCCCAATTCCAAATCAGCTCCACATGACACTGCTTCCCTCTGGTTGGCCTATTAAAGGAGCAACAGCTTTCTACTAGAACATAAATAATCTGTGGGCATCTGTGCTTTGCTACTTGGAGATGATTTCCCCAAGGATGTGCTGACACTCATTCTTCTAGAAAACTTTACAGCTGCTCAAGTATGAATTTAGGGGTTTAATTTTGTGTTTAAGGAGCTGTGAAATGCTGTCTTTTGCAAGTACCATGTTTTTGCAGCAGGGACTTCACTTCTGGCCTCCTGCATTGGACATGGGTGATTTCAGTTCCAGTAACAAGTACGCTAAGCCTTTCTTTTGGGGAAAGGTTACCATAGGATATAATTAAAGAGAACTTCTCACAGTACCTTGAAAAATATAAAAGCTCATCTGCAGGTGCTGTCTGCACCTGCTTGCAATCTGCAGTCTGTGGGCACTTTGGACAATGATGTGTTCCTTAACTTTTCTCAGAGAATAATTTGTGATGGCTAAGATAATCTAAAGGAAAGTACTTTACTTTTTGGACTCTCTTAAGACTCCTTCTTTAGGAAGCCTCTACAGCACTGTGGCTTGAAAAGCCTCCCGATATCTAAGGAGTGGTGTCCAGTACTAGTAAAGGTCAGTTATTCTATTTAGCTTGTAGTGTATAGTCTGAGTCAAAAGTCTTACTCCTAATGGTGAGCAGTGCGAACGCGACATGGTTCATACAGCTGGCTGTCAGTTTTCTGCCTCAACAACACAAGATTGTAAATTGTAGGTGATTGGTAAGTGATTCTTAGAGTCTAGGCAACTCACCTATGTATCTTGAATTATTGTATCAGCTGTATAACATGTGTGCTATAATTTTGTGTATTGTAACACATTATTTGGAACTTTATTGTGTATATGTGATCATATACCTCAGTCTTGGGACATGAATTGTATGTTCTGTGCCTCTTGTGTAACAATGTGAGCATTACAAGATAATATGCTTATTGACATTAAAATTTTGTTTCTCCGTGTCAGTACATCTCTGAAGCAAGGAGGTTAAATATTTATCCTTCATTCTGAGCTGATTGGTAAGGGCATATTAAGAGAAACTGAGCAAACTCAAGGTAACAAAACCAGATACTCTACCAAATGGCTGCAAACTATATTCCCTATTCTGGCTAGGTTACAGATAATACTGATGCAGTCCTACGGGTATCATGTTTTTCCCAACATACACTGAAACAACAGCAGCAGTGCTGCCTAGCATGCTTCACTGATGCTGAAAGCCCATCAAGCTTTTGTTCAGTTTGGCAGCCGATTAGCACCCTACCAGTTTGAGTACTGATGGAAGTTATTCTCCGAGTATAGCCATTCTACTCTATAAGTTTTGCTGAAGTTCCCTTTTGTAGGATAGTTGGCCTTTTGTCATGGTTTAAGCCCAGCCAGTAAATCAGAACCATGCAGCCACTCGCTCACCCCCTCTTCCCCATTCCCAGGTGGGATGGAGAGGAGAATTAAAATAATGTAAAACCCACAGGTTGAGATAAGGACAATTCAATAATTGAAATAAAGTAAAATATAGTGTTAATAGAAACAACACCAATAATAATACCACTGATGTTAATAATAGGGACCAACACACAAAAAGAATTTAAAACTGAGAAAACCCAAGTGATGCACAATACAATTGCTCACCACCCACTGACCAATATCCCATCCCTCCCTGAGCAATAATTGGTGCCTTCCAGGTAACTCCCCCAATTTATATACTAGGCATGATGTGCTGTGGTATGGAATACCCCTTTGGCTAGTTTGGGTCAGGTGTCCTGTCTCTGCTTCCTCCCAGCTTCTTGTGCCCCTTCTCATTGGCAGATCATGAGAGACTTTGGAATTCCTTGATCAGGGTAAGTGCTACTTGGCAACAGCTGCAGCATCGGTGTTATCAGCATTGTTCTCTGACTGAAGCCAAAACACAGCACTGCACCAGCTACTAGAAGAAAATTAACTCTGCTACAGCTGATCCAGGTCACCTTTTCTCTTTGTGAGTCAGAAGCTGAGCACAGGAAGAGGTACTGTTTAGCTTGGCAAGTAGTATGTGTTAATCTCAATGAGATATCAAAAGGGAAAGCTCAAGATGCAAATGAGAATTTATGCTTTAAGATGCAGGCAGAATGTAAGAGGGAGTATGTACTTTGAGGACAGAAGAGTGCAGAGCCATGTGGAATTGCTGCATGAGAAACAGATGTGTTTGTGCTTTTATACCTGGCATATGATTTGGACAGCCTCTCCATAGCTTGACCCAAAATTGTCAGCAGTTGGAAGCCATGGGTAGGCTTTCTTACAAGGGGGGGAAATGGCTATGCGGTCAAACACCCATTCCCTTGATCAGCAGCAGTGTTAAAGCATACAGCTCAACACATAGACAACATATTCTCTTACTTCTGCTGCCTGAGGAAGTTAACTGCTCTCCTTATAACAGGCAACAGGCAGAACATATTTGCCCAGTCCTTATCCACCTCTACTAGGAAAGGAGTCATTCCCTGATGGCCCCAGGGATGTGCACCTGCAGAGGTTAGCCTAAATTGTCATCCCAGCTTGTCATACCAGAGGCACTGGATCAGTCCCAAAACAGTAAAGAAACTGCACACGCTTGAAAGGGAATTCTGCACAGACTTAGTTAAGGCCACTAGTCTATGGCAGCTGGCAGTCTTTCACTGGTTTCATGGGGCTTTTTGGCAGTAACAATTGTCTGCTCTTCCTATCTTCTTTCCCAACTGTAAGCCTTACCTCACTGTTTTTTCAGATCATGATATTTGTTTGGCAGGACGTGTACCATCAGGAGTCTTGCTACATTTTCTTGCTAGTTCTATTAAGTCAAATATAAAGAACCAAAACTTCTGCATCAACTAATTTTAAAAAAAGCTTGTAATTTGTGATGTGTTCCCTTTTTTTTTTTCCCTTCTAGAAGGGGAGGTATTTCTTGAATCAGAGGAATGCCTTGCATGTAGGTTGTAGAGGCAGATTAGAAATTTCTGTTAAAGGGGGTTGTTGATGCATTGCATCCATTTTTATTTGTGCTGGGCTTTGTAAATAAAGCACACAGTAAGTTGCAGTAAGAAATATTCACAGAACTCTTCACTTCTCTGAAGGCAGAATAACAGTACAAGCTCCTACTGTAGTGTATTCAAATTCATGTTACTTGTGAAAAGTTAAGGTACAGACTTTGCTAGTTGTTGACTGTTCTATTCAGCACTGTCACTGCTGCCATATCTTGGTTGTCATTATTATTATTATTATTGTTACTATTATTAATACACTATAAATAGCATCAAATGAGATAAAATTGTGGGTGATCATTTTCCAGGTAGTATGCAGAGTAAAAGAGATCTATTAATAACTCCATGAGATGCCATCTCTCTCGTGAACAGCAGTCAGAAGGAACAGCTGCATGTTATTTCTGCCTCGGGTTGGAGCTCATCTCAATAAACTGAGATTGGCTGCATTTTCCAAGACTCTGTTAGCTGGCTCATTTGTAACAGCCATTCTTCGAAGCTCTCGCATCTGTCAAACCTCATACAAATCCTCCCCTAGAGGAAGCAGATGTTAGAAAGTTATAATTTAGATGTTTGTTTTGCCTCTTAGAAGAATTCTGGACAGCAATCACTGTGGTCTGTTAAACATCATTAGCAAATGCAAATTGTTGATGAACCTGGATTAGTTTGTAAGTGCTTTTTGTAACAGCTCTTCATCTCAAGAATCAGAGCTAGGGGAATAAAAAGGTAATCTACTATTGCAAACATCTAGAATTTTATAATCTATAGATTATTATCTATAGATTCATGCACAAAGTTTCAGTCAGATCGTTCAGTTACAATGTTATAACTATGTTGCTGGAGTTCGTAGTAGTGTAGACTAAATGGAGGCTTCCAGGGAGTCCTGTTACATCATTAAGTATGTGAGCACTTTCCGGAGAAGACCTTTCCCTGTCCTCCTCTGATTGCAGTGAAATACATGCTTCATATATTCATTAAATGCATACTCTGTACACGGTACTGATTGTTGTACTATCTCTGCATCTCAGGCTTTGGTTTGTTGAGACAGGGTCACAGGGCAAATTTTAATGAATTAACAAAAAAAAGTCTTTTTATTCATCTCTCCTAAAACACCACACAGTTGTTGAATCTTCTTTAGTTTTCTTTTAAAATCTTAGAAAGTTTCCTCCAAGAACACTAGCTGTGTTTTTCCTTAAAAACATGATAAAGCGTTCTGTCCTCACGCTGAATTATCATAGGTGGTTTTCCAATGTAATTATGATCTGTGAAACACTTCATTCTTAATTAACAACAACAACAAAAAATGTTCAAGAGCTGCTACTAATAACTGCCAACACGTTTTGATGTAGGAAAAATTATTTATCCATGAACAGGTCAGATTGTCAGCTGAGATAAGGTGTCAGAACTGCAGCTGTTTCTCTTTGTCCCTAGTTTAGTCTTTATACTAAAATAAGTTTAAAAGAACCTTTTATCAAGAAATGTTTCTCTGATCCAGTAGATGAGAAGTGAAGCTAAGGTGAATTGGGCAGAATCTCCCATTTTGCTCTGTTGCATAAACCTGAGCCAAGATACTTTAATCTCTCTCTCCCTGGGATTTCACCCCAGCTCCTAATACTCTCTTCTAATTAGGCAGAAATCTTTGCAGAGTTTATGGTGCATTTTGTAGGGTGCTCTGTCACACACTACAGGTATCTAGTTATCAGCAGTCTGTCAGGCTGGGACTGATCATGGTAATTCTAGAAGTGCATTGTTGTCTCCCAAGGGAGATGGATGAAGCTGAATGGGGGGTAACTAAGAAAAGCAGAAGGTAAATAGTCCATCATTTGTATGAGGACAGTTTACAGTTCTGGGAATATAGGACTTAGTGAGGCACTTAATCTCAGCATAACTGAGACTGATTATCAAAAGCTGAAACTGAAGTTGTTTTGCAGATGTAGAGGTTGTTCTGGTCAGTCAAATACTCATTCTTCCCCACAAGAATCCAGCACAGAGTGGCCGTTGTTGTCCTACTGTAGCTGACTGAAACTTTTTCAGTTGCTTTGCTTGTGGAGCAGTGATGTTAAAGACCAAGCAAAACTATAACTCCACCAAAACTATGTCTATGCTGATTCTGAAGATGGACTGTCCCATTCGTTAAATATATGTACGCACCTAAAATTGGCCTTTCTGTTCTTTTTCCTTCGATTCTAGTGGCAGATGATGTTATGACTTTCTTGAAGGGTTAGAAAGCTCTTCTATTTCAGATTATTTGTTTCCTGTATTAGCACTCAGAAGACATGATCAATTTGCTTTACACACTAGCTGGTATTTTACCAGTTTATTATTCCTGAAATGTGCTTGATGAAGAGAACTGCCAATATGGGGCATCTATTTGCAGAATGGATTTTTGAACCTTTTAAAATTTCCTACATTCTGTCTCTGTTGACTTATGGCAGAATTTATTTCCTTATATTTCAAATATCACTTGTAGGTAGAAATTGCATTCTGCAGCATCCCAGAGCTTTTAATTCGTGTGAGAGTGAATTCTAGAATATCTCATCTTTTTTTACTTTTTTCTTCTAAGTTAAGAGAATTAAATCACAGTAATTGTTAAAAACTGTGTAACAATATATGTAACTGCATATGTATACTGTTGTTAAAAACTAGATCATATTGGCTTTTCTTGCACTAGGGGGAGAGTATTCTTCTGCATTATTTAAGATAGGTGGGTCCAAGAGACCCCTTTAAATCACAGCAGGGCTGGATACATCTTTGTTCTGCAGTCTGTCAGCTGAGAGGTATAATCTCCTCCATAGGTGGTGAGGGCGGAGGCAGGCAGAAGAAACTGGTCAAAAGCATAAATGAATTTATGTTTCCCAAGGGAATTAAGAAAGGCTTAAAGCTGAAGAGGTGCAAAGGTATAGGAAGGATAAATAAGATTAGATCAAGCTCTGGCACACATCTTGAGGTAAGTCAGATCCCTTTTAAGGCAAAGGTTTTGCACAGCTCCAGAGAGTTCACTCAGTTAATGCAGAATCTACAGCTCCTAGAAAGTAACTTGAGGAAGGTATTTCCCCTTTAAAAGGGTTAAGAGAACAAATCTGAGTAAAGGTTGGCCTCTGGCACAGCTGTCAGATAGATGTTTGTGAGCTGTGAACACCTATCAGGAAAAAAGGAACATTCCAAAGAATACAGCTGTGGTAACAAAGAAAAGGGTGTGCGACCATAATGCTGTGATGAGTCTTTACAAAATCTTTCTATGTCAGCTACTTACAGCATTTTGTAATGCATTTACCTGCTCTATTGTTTGTGCTGATGTATTATAGCAGCAACACATAGGCTTGGCACTAGTGAAAGCAGGAAATCATCCCTTAAACACAGTAACTAATTGTGGTTCCATTCTGAGGAACTTGTATTTTTCTGGAACATCTGACATAGGCTCACTAAGCTACTTGGCATCTCAGCACACCGTTTCTTCCTTTTTTTCTGTATAGAGGACTCTGAGCTTATACAGATGTATCCAATTTTTTTTTTTAAACCCACTGTTTGGGAAGAGAGCACTTTAGTAATTTTAGCTTGGCTTCCACTGTAGGTACACCTGGCTTACCATCCCTATGCATAAAGGGACTCTGTCATCCTCATTAATTCCATGTTGCTGAGTTTTGTGTATTCCTACATCTACACAACAGCTTGTTTGGCTTCACAGACTCCCCTGATTCTCTTTATTCAAAATAGGAGTTAGACTGCTCTCAAAAACTCATTTCTAGTGACTGGGTAGCTAGCCAGTACTGAACTCCAGTGCGGTTAGCAAGTATCATGTGCTTGTACTTGTCATTTAAGGACTGGAATGTATGTCCTGAGGACACCTGGGTCTGCAGCATGGCTAATGTATCCTAGGAGCAGCATATCATAACTAAGAATATTGTAGCAAAGCATTAGTGCAAATATGGATTAATACACTTCCTTGGCCATGCTTCTAGTATGCATTGGCTAAAAGACCGAATCACAAGCCTTGAGAAAATTTGACTGTGCAAAATGGTAATTGTTTAGCTAGAACCAGAAGGAAATGTGCCTAACATTGTCTCAATTGTTTAATCATGTTTGGTTTAGGAAGCAATTTTCAACTTAATTCAATATGCCGGTCAAAGAGGAAATTGTGGGTGATGAGTGCTGATATTGTCAGGCTTAAGTGTATAACTGAATTGGGGTCCAGCTCTCTGTTTTGTTAATTAATTCATGGTTAGCTAAGTACATGCTCCTGCAGGTAGGTTACTGTTTGTTGTTTGTGTGTTTTAAGCAATAGGCATTATCAACTTTTCCTCTCTGGCAAAAAGTTTGCAGAAAAAAAATGTGTTCTGTAGTTAAAAGTTGCATACATCACCAGCTCTCTTAGTCTGTGCCCCTTAATGTGTCTTAAAGCAACAGCATACTGGTTTTAATTTTTTTTTCTTGCCAAAATATCTGTATCTGTCTAGACCAGCGGGAAACCTGCAGAGTGATTTAAATAAGGTTCAGAAGCCACCAAGTCACCACCCAGGGGTAGAGTATTCGGCAGTAGCAGTGCAGCAAAGAAAGTGCAATTGAGCTGATGACATTGTTAGCGTAGGACTTGCAGTTTCAGTGTGAAATGGTAGCAATTTTCCACTAAGTCAGAACAGTGGCATCATTTGTTTGTTTGTTCTTCCCAATAATGTGCCTTGAAAGTTTCAGTATCACTAGATTGTGATTACAGTAAAAGGAGTAACTGCATCAAGAGGGATCCACTTAATGAATATGTTCCTTTTGTGCCTCCAAGTACTGTTTGTTACTGTACTGATGTGACATGCTGTGCAGTCCAGAGAATGTCTTCTCTGTACTGGAGTCCTCATGTAGCATTTCTTGTTTGTTCTGCTTATTGCTGTTGAGGTGTACTCAAGTGTAACACCTAGTAGTTCCAGTCAATATCAAGGCCCTATCATGCTACTGATTGCATAAGGAACAGGTCCTCAGCCTGCGAGTTCCCAGTGTGGGGAGCTGAGGCAGTGACGATCAACACAATGCAACAGGCAATTGGCAGAGCCAGCAGTAGCATGCAGGTATCTTTGAAAGCAATTAGCTTCTGTCTTCTGCTTTTGAAGAATATGGTCTGTTGTGGATGACCCAACAAAATGAACAGGAGGGGTAGGTATATAAGCAAACATAAATTTTCATCCAGGAATGAGTCTGGAGCAAGCTGGAGACTGTAAAGATTTTTTCAGGCAAACTCAGCCAAATCATTGTAAATACAAGTGAATGAATGAAAGTAATGACTTGTTTTCTGGCATACAACAGGTCTGTGAGAGGCCTCAGTTTGCCAAGGTAATGAAACTTGTTAGGGCTTTGCCCAGATCTCAGTAGAAAAAACAAATTGCTACTTAGCATTTTCAGACCAATATGGCTGCTACCAGAAAGTAGAGATTCAACATCCCTGAACCTGGTCTTCAAATGTATTCTGATATTCAGGTCTTCACTCAGTAAAATAAATAAATAAATCACCATGCCATCGAATTTAGATGGAAATTCTGTTTTTCCTGCATTTTCTGTCAACTGAAAAAATTTAAACAGGTGGTTTAATTGTCATTTGTGAGAGTTTATTTTAAAACAAGTTTTGATTTTTTGTTTCCTTTCTTTTGCTCAAGAAAACCCAAAACAAACAAACAAAAAAAACCCCAAAACCAAACAGGATTGTCAGAATACATGAATGTTCTCTCAGCAAAACCATTATTACTTTTGGAGTTCAGCTAACTGAGACTTTAAAAATTGCCAAAAGATAAAGCTTTTTAAGTAATTTTTGTCTCATGGGTGAAATTGCTTAAATAGAAAACCTCTCTTGAAGTTCAGTTCTTATGCTTACTCTGAGTTAGATGAATGATGCTGTGTCTGTTTATTTTCAAATCAAACCTCTAATGTGTAACTGCAGAGGTAGATACAGTGCCACAAAGTTGTTGAGAATTTTGTCTTTGATTCTGTACTCTGCTGAATTCCATCTGGACATTGGGAGTTCTTGTTGGGAAGGATAGGCAGAGCTTGAGCTTTCTACTTTTTTAATGGCAATGAATTATGGGTAGAGACAACTGCATGTTTTGCAACCATCTTACATTCATGCTTAGGTGCTGCAGCAGCTTAAGTGTATGGGTATATTTTTCATTAAGTTTTTCTGCTTGTGAGGGGGAAACAACAAATGCCTCAGTGTCCTGTTACCTTAATGGAGGAGCATAGCAAATACCTCTGTGCCTGGTATTTATCCAGGTGTTTACTCCACATCTGCATCACTGCAGTACCCGCATGTTGCCACAGTGAATTAGAGCTTTCTGATGGGGCTCTCAGTAAATATAATTAGTTCAGGTGTCCACGAACTGAAAGGCTATGTCATTTTTCTGACAAGAAAGGCAGGGGGACTGTCTGTGAAGCTGGGTAATAAATTATTGGCTACTATTAACTACATTATTATTACATGTGAGGATTTGTCCTCACTAACTTGTACTGATGTCAGCAGGCTTTTTTTTAATGAAGTAGACGTAGTTGGGTCCTTGTGACTCCTCCTGAGAGCAAGACTTTGCAAAATCTGATGTCAGCACTTTAATAAATTAAGTCCTGCTAACAAAAATATGTTTCCTGTCTGCAGGTACTGAACCTATGTACCAGATCCATGTCAATGGGGAAATATGCCTGTCATTGGGCAAATGTTCTAGTCAGCAAAGCACAAAGATTAATGATGGAAAATACTAGATGAATGAGTATTATAAAAGCTGCCAAAGCTCAGACTCCCATATCAGTTACATTTTACCTGACACGTCCCCCAGGTGTAGCAGTAAATTATTAATGCTGAAAACTGTTATTTCATTCATGAATAATTTAATATGGCACTGGATGGGTGATGGGGAGATAGTACACAGTGTAGGAACAAAGGCAGCAACTCCTGCTAATCCAAGATGCTTTGTGCTGTGTGCAGGATAAAGCCTGGATCATCATTTGTGCACCTAGCAGATAAATAAGAGAAGGGGCGGATTCTGGAGCTTTTAAAAGTGCATCTGGCCTGTGTTACTGAGTGATACCAGGAGCAGCATCTGCAGAGGTCATTTCACGGAGTGACATTTAAATGAAACTTCACTGAGAGGATGTATTTGTCTTAGCTTACTACTGCATAGCACTTTCTCTTCAAAGGGTGGAGAGGGAGAGCTCCATTCACATCATCAAACCTGGGAGCCTGAAGGAAAAAGCTGCCTGTACCCTGGAGCTTTGCTTGTGTGCTGTGAACTGCTGTCTGGGGAGGACTAGCTGTCTGGGGTCTCAAACAAGTAGATGCCTTCAATTAGCTCCTCAAAGTTCTGCTAAGTTCTCATTTTTGTTGGTCATAATTCTTTTCTATAGCTGCTTAGGGCAGGATATCTTTAAGCCCACCAAAATGCCAACTATAGCATTTGTTATATATAATACATATATAGTATTTCCTTGTCCCAGGAAACTGTCCCAAACCCTTCTTGGGCCTTTGAACCCCATGTGTACTGAAGTGAAATAAAGCTATTTTGAGAGCTGTAGTTGGAAGTTGTCAGTGGAGGCAAAATGTTGAGTAGGCAACACTGTCCTGTGCTCCCTGAACTCTTCTAAATGCCATTTAGCATTGAGAATTATTTGGTCTCTAAGGATGCAGAGCTCTGTTTAAATTGCACCTGTTTTGAGCATGTTCTTCTGCCTTGATCTTGGCACAAGTGCCTGCAGGGCTATCACTAGGTGACACCTTCCAGTCCTGTAAGCCAGTGTGGAATGTTGGATAAAGTTTTCAGGCTTCACTTGTCTTTTGAGGTGTATCCTGAAACACAGGGTAAGTTACCAAATTGCTGGGGTGAAGTATCTTTGTAAAAACTTCACAGCTTAGTTATTCTTAGCTAGCAGGGACAGAAAATTTAAAGTGTTATGGACGAAGGAAGGTTTCTTCCTATGCTATGACAATTAATTGATTCAGGGCTGAGCTAGAACTGAGTGTGTTTGAAGTATTGGAAGAAAATAGGGAAAAGTTGGATTTACCACCAGAACCAAGAATCTATATTTTGAAGAAACAGGAGCCTGACTTTTGTGTGCAATTTATGTTACAATAATTTCAGGGGAGATAAGGGGCTTACTTCACCTTCTTCTTGCATAAAAAGACACCCTAACATGCATGTGTGCAAAAAGAGAGGAGTACTTGGAAAAGCTGCTGTGTTGGATGAGACAAAATGAGCTGAAATTCAGTTATACAGTATCATCCTCCATTATGCTCTTCTTCTCCCTACTGTTGTTCTGTCTGCCTTTTTGCCTTATTGAGTAGGTGTTATGATTTCCAAATCCATTTTCTGTTGTCTTGAACAGGAAAAAGACTTCTCCCTTTTATTTTCCTCTCAAGGCAGCAATCCTGTGACTCTGCTATTGGAAAATATTATTTTGGTGCTTTTAGTTTTGTTTAGCAGCATTTATATCTGGCCCAAGTTAGGCTATTCTGGGAGTTAATTCCTGACTTTGTGAATATTACTTATCCTAATGAAGGAGATGTGTTTTGTTTAACTGGTACTGTTTATAGTATATGATGCTATTGACTGTAAATGACTCTAACCCACAGAGTTAATCTCATAAACAAGATACGGATGAGAAGACTAGCTGATGCCTTTTTTTAATTTGCAGAGTTATGGTGAATCTAAGTAAATTAAATGATTCATTTGTGCTAATTTCACATGCACACCAAATAATGCATGCCACTTTTGTACTTGATTTGTAATATCACTAATTTATGGAAATTATAATGTAAAATCAGCCATACTGTGACTCAAACCATTGGTGGAAACTCTATGGCTCTCAAAGGGAAAGGAATCTGCATTATAGTAGGACCATCTTTAGAAGTGACAGAGTGGGAAAGAAGGGGGCAGGTGGCAAGAGGGAACAACCATGGCATAGTAAAGCCATCTGTTTCAAACAGGCAAACAATCTATAACAGCTCACGTGGAAGAGAACAGGGTGCAATGACACATCTGGTTTTATAGGGGAAAAAACAGTCTGAAATAATTATTGATGTAGCTGAACCTAATTTAGGTCACACAAAGATCTGTCCTGCTGCATCAGTAAAAAAAAGCATTGGTCTTATGCAACTCTTGCCTTACATCTGTGTGTTAGGGGTAGAAAGTAAGAGTCTGCTCTTGCTTGGTGCAAACCTATTTGTTTCAATGCAGTTACTCCACCGCCATAGAGACATAGCTAATCCAAATATCCTGCTTACCTGAACTTGGTCTTTATCTATGAAACAATTAAAAGCCTTATTGAGCCAAAGAGCTGCAACTGAATGAGGTTGCAAGTGTGATAGATGTGAGGAATGAGTGCTCTTGCTAACATGGTGTCGTGGTTTAAGCCGTAAAACATGCATTTTGCTCACTCACTTCCCCCTCCTTCTTTTCCCCCACTCCTGGGGGAGGGGGGGGGGGGGGGG
>JANRGW010006620.1:0-15464 GCA_024733675.1 Psilopsiagon aymara | reverse complement strand
GGCCAGGTTGGACACAGGGGCTTGGAGCAACTGCTCTATGGAAGGTGTCCCTGACCATGGCAGGGGTTGGAACTGGAGGAGCTTTAAGTTCCCTTCAACCCAAACCATTCTATGATTCTATGAAGAAAAATGGACATGGAGGAAAAACCCGGCACTTGTAGTGAACCTAAAAACTATCCACATGAAATTTCTGGATTTAAAAATCTGCCCCGGCAAGGACAGTTTTATGCAGAACAGTTGCAGCCTTGACAGCGCTGTGTGGAGCAGATGGGTAAAAGAGTATTTCCTCTGCAGGGCTTCTAGATGAAGGTTTTCCGAAACACCTCCAAGCCCTGCTGCCTCTCACTGGGAGTTTTGCTCGAGGAGCAGCTTTGCATAGGAGCCATGTGGAGAGAAGCAAGTGCTGCATTTGGGTGGTTTTAATGCTCTGGTATGCTGCTAAACCATGTGTGTGGTCTGTGCCTGGGCTTGTGTCCTGGTGAAGCAAAGCCATGGTGGCTGTGTCCATTGAACAAAGACCCATCTCACTGATAGGAGTTCTATATACATCTGGGGAGCAGTGATGAGCAGATCTGTTCTGCTCATCACTGAGGTGCCACTGAAAGGAGCAGTGTGTTTCTAGAGCGCTGATGTGGGGGAGGACTGTTTGGCACGGAAGAACTTTTCTCAAGGAAGACCACGTTGAAATATTGATAGAGAAAGAATGTATATCGTGCTGTGTGGGGTGTTTACAGGAAATAAAGAGCGAAAATACTGAGGGGATTTCCTCAAACAACTGCTAGTGTTGTTACAAGTGGGACAGCTGGGAGGAGGGAGGAATGAGGCACTTCGCATGTTCTGTCGCAGCACTGGCTCCAAAGAGGGTTTTGGGGGGTTTTTTACTTGCTGTTTTGCTTTTTTCCCTGTGCTTGTATTAAATTCCCACTGCTGGGAAGGAGCTCATTGAAGAGGGAGAGATCATTTGGAATAGAGATAAAGCAGCCAAGCCAAAATGTTTTTAATTCTCTGGAGAAGAATTTAGCTTTAAATTTTGAGCTTTCCATGAGACTCGAAACACAAGTAAATGTTGATGCACCTTCAGCACCAAAGTGACAGTGAAACTTGCAGTGAAACTTCCTTTGCTGCAGACAGGTAAAACGGTAACTGAACTTCAAGAAGGTAATTGGGGCATAGATGAAGTTATTTACTTTGCATGCATGAAACCTGTGGGAAAGCCAAGAATCTCTGCTGAAACTCCTGATTTCTGATGAGATCTTTCTTGTCCATGCTCCTCCTCACCAGCGCTCCAGGCAGACCATAGGAGCCCCTCAGGGCTCTTGGCTGGAATACCTTACTTTTCTTTTTTCATGAAAGTGGTGTTTCCTGACACTTTCCTCTTCATTCCTTCAGGAGGAACCATTCATTTGGTAGTGCTGAGCATCCACTGCTTGAAATGCTGCAGAAGCCCTGAGTGAGGGAAGGAGCTGTTTGCTTCTGAGATACCAGTGAAACTGAATCATGCAGCAACGGTTTTGATCATTTTCACTCCTCCGTGTGGTTAACCCATGGGTGCTGTGGGGCTTCAGCATGGTGCAGGGAGCATCTCCTGCTGCGTGCAAGAAGAATTTGCTACCAGAAGCAGCAGTCAGAGCTGTTAAGAGTAGCACCAAGGGACACGTAAAGTTTCTCTCATGGCTGCAGCACAGGACTGGAAGTAATAATCCTGAGTGCGAGTGGAGCTCTTGCGGTGAGTTTGCTGCCTCGAGTCAGGCTGGTGGCCTTGTTCTGTTTGTCCCTGGATGCTCTTGAGCTCTGGAGGAGGATTTGTTGCTTATTATTTTAAAGGTACTGGTGTAGCTGTATTGTGAGCCTATGGTTTAGTGCCCAGCCCTGGGCTGCCCCCGGGGTGTGTGTTACCAGTTTCAGACCTCAGCTTGGCTGCTGGCCCTGGTATTCCAGAGGAGATGGTGGTCAGTGCCCACTGCCAGACAGAGGATATGATACAACCTGTCTGGCAGGGTGTGATATTAGAGAATTGCGGAATCCATTTCAGAAAAGAAAGCAAACCCTTCAGGATGCTGGAAATGCAGCGTTTTGAAGTGCTCACCCCTACAGCCTCTCACTGCAAGCATCCTCTTCTCCCTTCCTGGGCTCTGTAGGAAATGTGGCTGTCCTGGGTCCCTGCAGATGAAAACAAGTGTTTTGGGACCATTATTCTTCAGAGGGGCAGATTTGTTTCTTGTGATTTGAAGTCCCCTTCACAGTCTGCTGTATGGTTGCTGTTGGCATCGGACTGTCTCTCTTCATTTGTAAGACTCAGTGCCTGAGTCCCCTGATGTGGATATATAAGGCTGTAACAGTTTGGGTAGTTGGGTGGCAGGGCTCAATGCAGTTTCCTTGTGGACAATGCTGTAATGAAATGTTTTGCCAAACAGCAGAAGAGAGGAGCAGTTGTAGTAAGGAAGGAAACCCCGGTTCTAGGCTATGGTTGTCTTGGCATGAAAGACCCTCTTGTCTTGTGGTACAAACAACCCAAACCAAAACACCTACAAACCCCAGAGCTCTGGCTCCAGAGCAGGGCTTGCTGTTCCCACTGCAGGCCAGAGGGCAGCTTTGGCTTCCCATCTTCCTGAAGGTACTGCAGGCTGCTGCAGGGAGCAGCTTGTGGGAGGGTGGAGAGATGGGGGTGCCTTGGCAGAGCCAGCACCATTATGTGCTCAGCCGGGATATGGGTCAGGGAATGACTTGGAGTGTGTTATTCTGGGGAGGGTGGGGGGACACTGCTGCCCTTCTCAGCCCTGATCTGGCTGCGGGGAGGGAGGGGATGGACGTCAGTTCTTTGTGTATGACCAGCCCCATGGCACATGCTTTGAGCTGGTCCCCCTGCATCCTCTGCCTTGTTCTCTGTTGGGGAACAGTTGAACTCCCGTGCCTGCCTCTCCCTGTTGCTCCTGCCTGTCACTCCCTCTGTCACCTCCTCCCCTCGCTGGCTTTCTGGCTACCTCTGGACAGCGTGATGGCTGCTGGGCTGCCAGTGAGCTCTTCCCTTCATTGGGGATCCAGCAATGAAGAGCTGCTCCGCTGCTTTCTCCAGACCTCTGGGTGATCCTGGCCAAAAGCAGAAACAGCGATACAGATCTTCGGTCTTTGGCTGCTTTATGCCACCAGTGGCAATCCTGGACGTGATGCCTGACAGAGAAGCCTGTGAATTCATTGTTTGTGCTCATTGCCAGAGGATGGGTTCAGCAAAAGGCTGCAGTGGGCTGTCAGCCAATGTGTCATGGTGCAGGAATAGGACAGGTTGGCCTTTGCCCTTGTAGGAATCAGAAGGGGTAAATCTGGCAGTTCATCACTGTGCCATGGGCAGGAGTTGACTCTTGATGAAACAAATAAATGGGGCATCCACCTCTTCTGCAGGCTGCTTATGTGCTTCTATCCTTGCTGTAGGCTTTTGTTCTTGGCTTCAAACTCCAGTGAGAGAAAATTAGCTTGGGGTGTTGCTCTTCATGCCACTCACTGGACTTTATGCTGCAAAGGCAGATGCCCCAGCTAATTGGCTGGGCCCAGTCCTGAAGGTGCTTTCCCACAAGCAATCCAGTGAATATGAACAATCTCCTTGACTTCAGAAGTGGCTGCTCACATTATCTGGGTCCTGAATTTTATCTTTGCTTGAAAGATGCACAACCCAAAAGAATTGTTTAGTTGCTAAACTATTTAATTTCAAGGTGTCTCATTCAAGGGTTGCTCTTCCATGGTTTGTATTTGTTCATAAGTGGAATAAAACCAAAGTCAACTGATGACACTTAAGTGAAGGACTCTTGAAGTGTTTGTGTTCTGCTTCACTATCATGCTGTGATTTAAGTAGTGCCTTGGGGAGATGTGAGAGGATTTGCAGGTCTTTGCTCCAGCTTCATTGTCTGGTGAGGAGATGAAGAGGCTCCCCAGCATCCCTCAGCATTGTGGCTGTTTTAATGGATCCAGCTGCAACCTCAGCAATGTTATGGCAAAGTGTCTGCAAGTTGAAAGCTTTGTAGAAAGGACGAGGGGGGCAGCTCCAAGTGTGTGCTGGAACACGAAGATGAGTGCACTTGGTTTTCTCCTTTGTGGGAGGCAAGTGCCAGTCTGTAAATGTGACATGGAGAGAAGCATGCGTAGAGGAGCTGAAGGACTGCTCCAGTCAGGGCTGATGGTGAGGAGCTTATAGCAACCACTGACTTGGTAAACTCTCACTTCACAGCACTGCCATTTCTTCTCGTACTGCAAGTGAGTAACCAGTGCCCTGAAAGCCCTCTTGAGCTCAGTGAGATGAATCTCATACTAAGGTGAGACAGAAGATTGTGTTTGCCGTCACTTGTGTGCCCTTTGTAGGGGCTGATCTTTAACATGGTTGGAGCGGGTCTTGCTCTGCCACAACACCCAGAGGATGGCAGTGGCACAAGCACAATACAATTGTGAGCATATGGCCTTCCTCTTGACCTGTGAAGTCATGGTCTGTTGTTGCTGCGGGGCCACGTGTGCCTGCCAGCTCAGATCTGCTAAGCTCATGGAAACATGGCTCTGTCACACATGAGGAGCACTTTTCTTCTCTCCCCCACCTTTGGATAAAACGGAAACCAAAACGCGATGCCTTGCAAACCACAGGCACCCACACAGCGACACAGCCAGCTTCTGTGTCGCTGTGCAGGTAAATGAATGCTGGGACCTGAAACTGGGCTATAGTTACACCCACCAGTTTGTGCCATGAGAAGTCAATGTGCCGTTTGTTTGGTACAGGAAGAAACTAGGTCCTTGGAAACAGGCAGCTGGAGTGATGGAGCCAAAGCCTTTCTGAGGCTCTGGGGTCCATGAATGGTGCAGGGGATTTGTACCTCAGTCTGGAAGAAGCTGAGCAATGCCTCCTGCAGGAAAATCTCCCAGAGTGAACTCTCTGATCCTTTAGACATTCATTTGCTACTTGGGTTGAAGAGGCGCTGGCAGCTGGTACTTTAGAAGTCTTTAGGTGTCTGTAGTTCTCTCAATTTTATTCCCCTCGGCAAGCCACTCAAATCTGCTTTGTGTTCTGTTGTGAGAGCAGAAGAGCTGCTAGAGGACAAGGTGTGTGCAGGAAAGCTGAAACACATGCTAGCAGAGCAAGCCACACTTCTCCTTTCTTTATAAATCAACATCCTGTTGCTCTTTGCAAGGTGCAGTCCTAATACCACCAAGAAATACTCCAGCTTTTTTTTTTGAGAAAACAAGGAAATGCTGAAATGAGGTTTCTTTGCTTTCAGGAAAACCCAACCCTGCAGAAGTAGGTCCTCGTTTCTGCTTCAGGTGTATATTGGAAAATATTTGGTCATCTTTCAGCAAACAATGGCAGAAGTGGCCTGGAAAAGGAGCAGGGTGGGAGTGCCGCATATTTTATGCTGAGAGGCATTTCCTGCTCTTATCTCCCCTCCTTCGAGGTATTGTGAACAGGGCTTCAGATCTGCAGCCTGTGTTACTGGAGTGGAGATCGCCAAAACAGATACCTTCCCAGGAGTGCCTGCGAGGGGCCGAGCCTCTGCGGAGCCCAGCTCGCAGGAGGTGCTGAAGAGCTTTCCAGCAAAATGCTTGAGCTTGGAAAATGTGCCTGCCCCAAAAGCAGTGCTTTGGGAAGCTGCAGTTCCACTGTGCTGTGGGCAGGCTGTCTGGGGGCTGCTGTGAATCCCTGTGGGCAGGCAGAGCTGTGCTGGGCTCTTGTGCTGTGGAGCAGCCATGGGACACTTTCCTTGCTTCCTCACATTCCCAGTAGTGAGCTGGTATTTCCATCTCAAGCAAGTGTTTGATTTCTAGCTTAGTATCTCTCGTATGAAAAGCTTTGCAAGGATTTGGGTTTTTTGCTACGAGGAACTGCAGCATGTTTTGGGTTTTTTGCAATCTTAAGTTCTTATGGGATGGAACACAGTTGTCATTGTGTTTTTTTGTTCGAGTTTATCCTGAAACCCTCAAGCATGGTTTAGAGGTGCTGCTGAAGCTGCCCTTGGCCTTCTGTTGACCTTCTTGCTCTTTACACAACCTGACAGGAGGATGGAGCCAGGAGGGGACTGGCCCCTGCTCCTAAGGGACAAGGGACAGGACAAGGGGAAATGGCCTCAAGCTGTGCCAGGGGAGGTTTAGATGGAGATGAGGAGCAATTTCTTCCCCAAAGGGTGCTCAGGCATTGGAACTGCCCAGGCACTGCTGCTGTCACCTTCCCTGCGAGTGCTCACAAACAGTAGATGAGGCCTCAGTGCCGTGGGTTAGTGGTGGCCTTGGCAGTGCTGGGAATGGCTGGATCTTCAAGGTCTTTTCCAGCCTGGTTGATTCCTCGGTTCTGTAATTTACTGGATGAAGAGGCTGCTCAGACCTGCCCATGTGCTCTGGCTGAGTTTGTTTGTTTTCAGTTCTCAAACCAATTATCTCCAGAGGAAATGGCGTGTCTTGCTGTCAGTCAGCCCAGATATTTATAGATAAGGTCAAACCACTGAGAAAGGTCTGTAGCAGTGTTTGCAAGAAGTGGATGTCTGAACCTTGTGAAGTTTCCTGAGATGTGGTGGATGTGCTGCATGGCATGGACATTTCCCTGCAGCTCCTCAGGGTAAAGCCTCTCTGACTGGGCTGCTTTGCCCTCTCAAAAGGGATGACTGGTGGCTTTTCCTGGCTGGGCTGGACGGGTAAGGTCTGCCTCCTCACTGTGTCTCTTATCTTATTTTAGCCCCCCCTCTTCTGTGGCTATGTTACCCATAGAAACTTTATATTCACTGTTCGTGAGACTGTTTCTTCCTTCCCTCTGGAGCCGGGTAGTTGAGAAAGGAATGGCTTCACCTGTGCTGCTGGCACTTTCTCAGGTGCTTGTGAATATTTAAGCTCTCCGTGGTCTCTCTTCCCCCCTTCCCTTCCTTCGAGCTGGCTGAACCATAAGATCTCTATCCTTCTACATGGTTATTTGCAGCTCAGCTCACTTAGGCACGCTTACCTGGCCATTCAGTCTGCTTTGTGCAGGTCAGTTTGGAAAGAACTTGTGCAATTTGTCCATGATATTGCTTTACTTCAAATGCACCTTTCCTTGTTGGGCTGCTTCTTAAATCTGGGGCATGTTTCCTCCTCCTGTGCAGCAGAGGATGCTGCCCATGGGTAACCTGGTTGATGGCTCTGTGGGTACTGCTGCTCAGAGGTCTCTGGTGTTCCAGTCACGCAGAGAGTCCGGGGCTGTGATTTAGCTGCTCTTGTTGATGTGCTTATGGAGTCTGTACAGTGGAGCCAGAATGAGCTGGCATGTGGTAAATAACAAACCTGAAGGAAGAGAAAAATGAACACAGGCCCTCATGTTTTTAAGTAGTTTAGGTGGTTTAACTGTTATTAATGCCTCCATGAGAGCCATGTGCTATCTGTCTGCCCTTGGCTGAGGTGAGAAGGGGCTGTTGGAGTCCAGAGGAGGCCATAGATCTGCTCTGGAACAGCTCTGCTCTGGAGCCAGGCTGAGAGAGTGGGGCTGGGGCAGCCTGGAGAAGAGAAGGCTCCTCCAGGGGAGACCTGAGAGCAGCTCCAGTGCCTGAAGGGGCTTTGGACAAGGGATGGAGGGACAGGAGAGGGGAATGGCTTTAACTGTCAGAGGGGAGACTGAGATGAGCTCTTGGGCAGAAGCTCTTTCCTGTGAGGGTGCTGAGGCACTGGCACAGGGTGCCCAGAGAAGCTGTGGCTGCCCTGTGTCTTGTAGTGTTCAAGGCCAGGTTGGACACAGGGCTTGGAGCAACTGCTCCAGTGGAAGGTGTAGAAGAGCACAGGCAGTGCTCCTGGTGGGTAGAGCTCCTCTGGGAAAACCTGCTAGGCCCTGGTTCACCAGGATCCCCATTTATCTGCAGCCTCTTGCTTCTGGGTTATTTGTGCTGGAATGTCCCCATCTTGTGCCTGTGTCTGCTCTGGGCTCTGCCACTGCAGCCTTGGTCCTCTCTGCTCTCTGTGTTGCTGCTCAATTCAAGCAGTTAAAGTGCAATTACGCGAGCTGCCTTTTCAGCTGGTAGGTGTTGCCTGTTGGTTATCCAGCAGGCTGGTCTTGGTTGCTCGTCCGCAGGGGATGATGAGTTGATGCCTCACGCATTCCTCCTTGTTCCAGGTTTCCAGCACATTTCACTGGTCACTGCGATGGGCCTTTCCCTGCCTGACCCCAGGATGATGGTATAGCTACAGGCAGCTGTGATCCAGAAGACTTGCGGTGGGCATTGTTTCCCACTGTGACTTCCTTCACCCCACTCCCCCTCTTAGCAGAAGCCATGGATGCCCATGTGGACCTCCTGACAGAGCTTCAGCTGCTGGATAAGGTGCCCACACTGGAAAGGCTCCGGGCAGCACAGAAGCGGAGGGCTCAGCAGCTGAAGAAGTGGGCGCAGTATGAGAAGGAGATGCAGCATAAGAAGCGGAAGCATGAGAAGAAGAGGAATGCTGTTAACCGAAAGAAAGTGTCGTTTGAAGCCAGTGTTGCTCTGCTGGAGGCTTCTCTGAGGAACGACTTGGAGGAAGGTATGACACTTGTGTTTGGAATTGCTTTGTTTGGCTATGTGTGAGGTCCATGTTATGCTGTGGTGTTCATGGCGTGGACTACCCTCGATGTGCTGTTGGTCTCTAGAGTGTTGCCATCTCTGATATAGCTGCGCCGTGCTCAAATCACTGTGTGACACCAGCATTACCTAGATTGACATCAGGAGTGGGCGTATGAATGCCAGGAAAGGGCAGGAGTTATGACTGAGGTTTTGGGGAAGGGGAGGCGGTTGTCATCTTCCCTTTCACACTTTCTGCTCACAGAAGGTGTGAAACATTTCTTTGCCTTCTGGGTGTGCTTCTTTTGGTGTTTTTATAGAAGTCTGTCACAAAGATTTACATGTCAGTGTAAATCTCTTCAGCTTCCCTGCTTGGGGGGGAGGAATGAGAACTACAGGGTGTGTGACTTTTCCCTTCTCATTCAAAATAGCACAGGTTTGCTTAATGCTTCCCATAGAAGAGAACTGCAAATTATTCACAATTTGGTTTAAGTGCACCACTTCAAAGTGCATCAAAGTGGTTTGCTTTTGCTTCCAAATCTGAAATGAGGAAGGAAAGAAAGTCTAAAAGTTGATCTCCATTAACCTCAGCAAAGTGTGGGGGAAACCTGCAAGCGCTGGGGAGCTGGAGCTTCTTTGTGGAGTAGTATAAGCCTTTCTTAGAGGACATTTGGCGGAGCCTTTGGGGTTACTGCTCTGCCAGGTAGCTATATTGGTGTGATCTTCCTGATCCTTTGCCATGGTGGAGACAAGGTAGATCCTGAGGAAATGTGCCCTGTTGAGCTGCATCTCTGCTGGGGAACGTTGCTGTAGTTTCTAGCATCTTTTGCGGGAAGCAGTATATAGTTACCTGGTATGTGGATGGAAGGCAAGAACCTTGTCTTTTCTTGTGAGGAATCTCCCCAAAGTCATGTCCCCGTTTCTGAGACAGCATTTTGAGCACTGTAACGTGTCCTTGTGTACGTGCTTGCAGCAGTTTGGGACTGGAGCACTGTGGTGGTGGACAGTGATGGCCTGGGCAGTGTGTTACAAGTGTTTGACAAGCCCTGCTGCACATGCTTTTGGTGCATTTGTTACCTCTCTGAGAGAGCAGACCTGGGGTAATGTCCTCTAAATTGCAGCGCTGTATTTGTTTCTTCCTTGCTACAAAGGTTTAACAGTTGTTTCCGGCTCTTTGCTCCAGTGAGCCTGTTTTCTGAGCTGCTGTAGTCTTCTATGAGAGCTCCGACAGAGAAGCCCCCGAGAACCCTACTGTGAAATCGTGTCTGTAAATGTTGCCCGAGATGACAGATTTAGGACTTGTTCCAACTCTGCCTGTGCTGGTAGATACTTGGCAGGGTATAGCTTTGGGTTTGGTACCCAGCTGCTTGCCTGTAAGTGACAGCTCACAGCGTTGGGGTGGATAATAAAGCGTTTCATCCTTCTTCTCATGTGATGATGGTGCCTCTGCTCAGTGCTTGGGCTGGAGGGTGTGATGGGGCCACTGGTTTTCGAGAGCCCAACCATGTACTTTTTTTGCTTTCTGTGCTTTCTGGCTCTGAATCTGAGCAGTTTGGGAGGGGGAAAGCTCCTTCATTGTCTGTTTTACAAATGCTTTTGTATTTTGTGAGAGATGCACAAATGGCAGAGGTGCATGCAAAAGTGGCACTAGAGGAGTTTGGTTGTGCACACTGGTGACAGTGAACAGGGCTGGTGTGCACTGGTGTCAGAGGTCTTGTGGACAACAGTCTTGCATCATGTGTGGACGTGGACACTTGGCTGTTGGGCATGCAAGAGTTGAGCTTTCAGCTCACAGCTTCACTTTCTAATTCCTGTAAGGCAAAGTCCATTGCTGCAGGTCTCTTTTGGTGCTGTAATGACAGAATCACAGGCTGATTTGTGTTAGAGGGGACCCTAAAGGTCATCCAGATCCCCTCCCTCAACTTGCTGCTCACACTTGACCTCTTTCCATAGGCAAGCCCATGTAGCTGGCTTTAACCATTGGCTGCTCTTTGAAGTGATGCTGGTCACACCAAATGTGATAAAGGCACTTCCCTGTCAGTGCAAAATCAACCTCTCCGTGCAGTGGGGGGGGGACAGGAGCAGGGTCCCTGGTGCCCTCTGGAGCTGGGTTTTTGAGGTGCCTCATGTTTTTCAATTTGATATGCTTTGTGATCATTTGCAAATAGTGTGTGTCCAGTTTCTGTCCCTGCTCCACCCCCTCTGTGCTGTGGAACCAGTGTGAAGGGGAGGAGGGGACAGAGTCAAACAAAGATCCCAAACTGGGAATATTCCTTAGCCGGTGCGTGAGTCCAAAGTGGAGGAGTTTTGGAATTTGTGGTCACTTGGAGGTCCCATGTAATTGTTTTGGTGTATGAGTCATCTTTTCTTGCACGTGGGAAGTGGAGGGGGAGGTGAAGTATAAATGATGAAGAAGCTGAGGAGTTGGTGTGAGGCAGGTTGGAGAGCTGGGGCTGGAGCGGGCACGTGTCTCCTCTGTGGCTCTGCGTTTCCATCCTTTGCGACTTGTGTGTTCATGCATTTAGTTTGAACATTCTCACTCCTGCACTGGCAGAGGGGGTGTGCAATGAAACTGGGAAAGAGACAATGAAGTTGGTTAGTGGGTTGGCTCTTTGTCCAGGAGGTGTCTGGTGCTGTGGTGTAACCTCTTGATGCAGGCACTGGGTTGAGCTCTGTAAGATGGAGTGTGTGGTGCCACAGCCCTGCTCTGCCCTCCACGAAGCAGCCCTGTGCCCTTTGGGACCTGGACATCCTCACCTCACTGTCCTTTGCCTGTGCCTTGCCAAGATACAATTGAAAGAGCAGCTCCAGTTTTGCTCAGCTCCTGTGCACCCACAACTATCCCAACCCCATTTCCGTCTGCCCTCAATGGCACAGGCACTGTGCTGGGCCACCCCAGCTTCCCACCGAGCCTATGACAAACATGACAGCCTTGGGGGAGAGGACTTCTTTCCCATATAAGAAATTCAGGTTTCTTTGAATCCCAGCCTGGTTTGTGTTGAAGGGAACTTAAAGCTCATCCAGTTCCAACCCCCTGCCACAGACAGGAACACCTTCCACTAGAGCAGCTTGCTCCAAGCCCCATCCAACCTGTCCCTTGTCCACAGGTGACTGGTGGGTCACAAAACTGCTGTTTCTCAGCATGGTGGCAAAGCAGGACTGAAGGCAAGAGCTCCTGGAGAGTATCACAGAAACATCAGAGTCAGAAGGGCCCTCTGGAGATCTTCCAGTCCAACCCGCTGCCAAAGCAGGGCGACCCAGAGGAGGGATGTGTCTTGGGTGGGTTTGCAGCGAAACTGTGAGAGCTGCTGAAGGCTATAGCTCTTCAAACTGTCCTGCAAGGTGGTGGACTGGAACCATGGTGAGGAGGCTGTTCCCTGGACAGCAAGGTGGCCCCGAAAGCAGCCTTGGTGGCTGCAGGGCTGTCATGTCCAGGTCTTTCTGCATCACTGAGCTCCTGTAAAAGCAGCTCCAGAGCAGGGGAAAAGGAACTGGTGTTTCATACATTGGCGTCCCAGAGGTGGGTAAAGTGGCTGCCAGTACAGATGTGTGGCTCCAGGGAGACCTTGTAACAGCCTTCCAATACCTGAAGGAGGTTAACAAGAAACCTGGATAGCTGCTTTGGACAAGGGCCTGTAGGGGCAGGACAAGGGGAATGGCTTTAACCTGACAGAGGGGAGACTGAGATGATCTTAGGCAAAAGCTGCGATCTGCTGTTGTGTGATTTGCTGCCTGGCAGTGCCTTTACACACCCAGCCCATTTGCAGGGGGAGCTTCCACTTCAGTGGCAGAAGCTGGAGGCATTGGCATTGGCTGCCGGGTGAGCTGCCTTCCCTTCAGCAAACCAACAGTGCGATAAAGGCCCTGAAGGACTGGTTCACCTTCAGCAGCACTGGAAGTGCCCTGGTTTCTCCTGCTCTTAGGTGAGAGTTGCCTCCTCCCAGCCGTGGCTCTGCGAAGCATCGCTGCAAAGTCCTTCAGCTCCCGCCTTCTGGCACTTCATCCTGCAAAACTTTCAGCACCAGAGCGCTGCATAAAGCAGCATTTCTGCAGCAGTTTAACCATGTACACGCTGGTCGTTTGGGCTGCTGAGCAGAAAGTGGAGGAAGACTTGGGTTTGATGGCCTTGGACTTGGCATCCAGCAGAATGGTCCCTGTTAGCAGAGCACCAGGTGCAAGCATGGGGCTGTCTGTGTTCCACATTCCGTGGGGAGGGCTTCCTTGGGGAGGGTTACAAACATTGCACAGCTTGTTCATATCAGTTCATCCCCATGTTTCACTTCTTACAGACCCTTAAATCTACTGTACATTTGTGTAATGACGAGCGTGGTAAACCTTTCAGGAGCCATCCCTGGGCACCTCCTTCCATGTTCCCTTCTGGAATAAACCCAACCTTGGCATTTGCAAAGGCACTTTAAAAAGAGGCCCTAATTAGTGTCTATAAATTGCTGTCTTTAACCTTTACAAGGTGATCTGTTCCCTTGTTACTAAAAACCTTTTATGAGGTGCTTTAATTTTCCACCCACACTATTAGTCTCCTGAAGCTTTTTACTTGGGGTTCCTGTGTCCAAATCTGTGAGCAAGTGCATAGAGAGATTTTTCTGCCTGAGATTTTTCGCATGGATTTGGTGCCCTTTGAAAGGCTCTGGGGGAAAAAATCCCAAATCTTTTTCTTGTGAGCAGCCTAAGTGTACCTGGGTATGTGAGGAATGCCTTGAATCAGAAACAAAAAGTTTCACTTCAATAACAAAGGTGTTTCTTGAGTTTTAAACTCCATAGGTGTGGAAATGAAGGCTGTGGTCCTTGGGAAGCCCTTGGCAATGATGGGTCTTGTTAATTTTGTTAATGGGGGTTGGTATGTTTTCCAAAACCAGATTCACGTATTTGGCCACATTTAGCTTGGCTTTTTCATGCAATCTGGATATGATGGCACCCTGGGGTTGCTTGCATATGGCACTAACTAGCTGGAATCTGAGAGCACGAGCAATATTGAAAATGCAACTTTCTCTGTTGTCATAACAAGTAAATAATATTTTTATTTTTTTTTCCTGGCACAGTGGGATTTCAATCCCATGGGATGGTTACCCCCATCATTTCTGTAAGAGCTTGAAATGCCAAGGTTTCTGTTTAGAAATTAATGCTGAAAGTCCATCTTGGGTTTACCTGGGATAAGGCCCTTGCTGTCCCGAAACTAAACATTCTTTTTCAAACACTTTCTTTAATCAAAAAGGCTTGATCAGAATACTTAAAAAATTAAATCAAATAACAAAATGAGATGAAATGCATTCCTGATCTTCATAATGTGATTTATAAAGTGTGACACCAGCTGCTGGAGAAGAGCTTGGGTCTCTGTTAAGCATCTTCATAATCCCTTTCAGGAGGCTTGAGGTGTCTGTTCTTGGGCACTGGCTGTCACATGCACTGAGCATTGCTGCTTGCTGTTTCAAGATGTGTGAGTTGAGAAACAGACTCATTCCAGACTAGAAATTGTGCTCCTTTTGAGTTTCTCGACTCCCAGCAAGTCTCATAGCACAAGAAGTCTCCCTCCATGCTCTGCACAGTCAGCAACTGCTTTCCTTGACTAAAACAAGGCTTGAAAAAGCGCACACGAATGTCCTTGCTGAGAAATGGTGATGTTGGGATCCTGCCTGCGATGGCTTTAATCAAAACTTAAGCACCACTCCCGACCTCCATGGGCACATCTCTGTGTGTGCACCTTGTTTGGGCAGTGCATACATTCCCAGTGTGTGTGATGCAAGTGGTTTGGTTTCTCATTGCTTCAGTTTCTGGCTCTTAGACATGTACCAGCTTCCACTGGTTCTGATACCACTGAAAATGTTTCTTATGTAACTTGTAATAGCATTACAAGATAACGCCTAAACATGGCACTCAATTACTTGGCCCTCCAGTAAAGATTCTGTTTGGATTCAAGGTGTTTTAAAATCAAACGGGAATTGACCAATGACTGTTGCCAATTACAGATTTTATCTTTTACTAGAAGAGGCTTAAGTAACTTAGTTGGCTTCTAAAATGTGGCTGCAATGTGTCCAGGAGGGGAAACTTTGGAACATAAATTCAAATTGAGCTTTTTTGGGGTTTGTTGGTATTTTCAATGGCTGCTCCTTGGTGCAACTGTGAGTAAGGAGTATTCCCTTTTGAAATGATATCTGTGCAATGGGGAGCAAAGGCTGGAACTCTTAGGGTTGTGCATGCAAGGTGCAGTAGGTAGGATATGTAAGGTCACCATGTGCTCTATAAACTGTGATGGGCCAAATCACAGCAGGGAGAGCTCAGGACGCAGTTGCTGCCTTCACCGGGAACGTCAGGACATGGTCAGGCAAAGGCAGATTATCCACGGAACCTTAATTCAGCCAGGAGATGTTCCTGCATACAACCAAGTGCTAAATCATTGGTGTTTAACCTTTCCCTTCCCTGTCCTGGCTGCTCTGCTTCCAAGGGTGTGGAAGTAGCATTATATGGCTGCTTGTTTTCTGATAACTGCAGGCTGTCAAATGTCGAAGCCAGAACTTCCCAAACTGAATATGATAATACTTGCTGAGATACTGTTAGCTTATTCTAGCCAATAACTTCCCAGCTTGGCTGTCTTTGCTATGTCGCAGTGGCATCACTGCCTGCCGTCTGCATGAGAGGGACCAAAGCATGCAAGTGTAGAGATGTGTATGGGCTGGATCAAGCACTGAAAGCACTGCGCCTCCCAGTCTGCTTGGTACAGTAACGGCATGGAAGGGCTGATCATAGAATCCCAGACTGGTTTGGGCTGAAGGAACCTTAAAGCTCCTCCAGCTCCAGCCCCTGCCATGGGCAGGGACCTTCCACTGGAGCAGCTTGCTCCAACCCCTGTGTCCAACCTGGCCTTGAGCACTGCCAGACACAGGGCAGCCACAGCTTCTCTGGGCACCCTGTGCCAGCGCCTCAGCACCCTCACAGGGA
>JANRGW010006619.1:0-36402 GCA_024733675.1 Psilopsiagon aymara | reverse complement strand
GCAGCCTTCTCTTCTCCAGGCTGAACAGCCCCAACTTTCTCATCCTATCTTCACACAGGAGGTGCTCCAGTTCCATGATCATCCTCATGGCCCTCCTTTGGATTTGTTCCAAAAGTTCCATGTCCTTTTTATGTTGAGGACACCAGAACCAGGAAAGGGTCCCATTAGTAAAATCAAGGGTGTTTTATCACCTTCCTTTAACTCTGGAGCATACATATGGTTAAGAAACTATCTCTACTTTCAAATTTAACATCAAGTGCAGAAGATGCTTATAAATATTACTAGCAGAACAAATATGTGCCATGATTAAAGAGCAAATCCTATGCCAAAATGTACCATTTTTAGCCACCTGTAATAATTTACTATTTTAAAAGCATGTTCACCTTATGGGTTAATATATCAGTGAGTTCACCTGACAGAAGAAATAGCTACTGCTCCAAAACCGCCAATTTTTCCTGCATTAAAAGGGTAGAAACAATAACCATAGAGCTCCTCTTTCTTACATCCACTAATGTCACATTGAAAGGAACAGCTCCTTTTAGAAACACACATTATTGTGTTGGAGCTTTCAGCTGTTTTTCTGCCATTGGCTACTTCAGAACATGTCCAGCATTCCACAAGCACATTATTTTTCAAACTCATTTCCAGGAAAGACAACTGCAGATAGAGCATTCATGTGTTCTTAACACCCGGGCTTAGCTCCACCATAGTTATCTGACTTCAGAATTATGTCACCACCTGTGCATCATCCATTCGGCAGTGATTTAATCTCATTAATCCAACATTTCAAAACAGTTGAACTTCCTGTTGAATACCACACATAAAGGAGTACCATTAATACACACAACCACCCTCTCCCATTTAGTCCATGTCATATAACTAAATCTAAGATGTAAGCATAATTTTTTAATCTTTTTGTTCTACTTGAGATAGCTGGGATTTTTCTTAATATAGAAATCTAAATAATAGTAAAGAATAATTCAAGGAATCTCATGAAATTTCTTGATACCGGTGTACTACACGTTTGCATTGCAGACCAAGTACGTTGCACATTGTATCTTCCTTTTGCTTGTTTGCACGACCTACACAATTACCCAGCGCTAACACACTGCAATGTTCAACATACTTAATAAACTTTAATGTTTCTACCACATATACACACACATATTTTAAGAAAAATTTAATCTGCAAGCAGGTGTGGTGAAATAAGAGAAGGCAAAATAGTGCAAGATGCAGAAGCCGTGACAGAATGAATGACTGAGTGAACTGGAGACAGTGAGGGAAGAACTGGTGGCATTTCAGTGCAACCACTGTGACAGATCCTTAAGTAAAGCACTGTAGAAACATTCAAACTGGCACGTAAGTCACTAGAAAAATTCCCATCACCTTGACTGAGAGCTGGTTCAAGTATCAGGAAGTACTTTACTTTAGCTTGACTCACTTCCAGATCAATGAATAAGCACCAGCTGAGTCAAGGTGACTGCCAAGGCAGCCCTTGCTATCACAATAACATGACATCTTTTCATACAACCCAATGTTCATTGCCAAGACGTTTAAATCATGTTCTGCTCTCTAAGGTTAACACTGTTTAACATTTTTAGGGCACAAAATCATCAGGCTAACAGGCAACATGAGCTTGCATCAAATGTCATGGCTTGCCCGGTTCTAGTAGAAAAACAATTCAGCAGGACAGAAGATGAAACAAACAGGCAAATAGGTAACTATTGCAGAGGCAGCTTACACTGAGCAAAGGTTTTCCTCAAACTTCTCCCATGTCAAAACACAAAAAAAAATAAGCAGGTAATAACCATATAGCTAAAAAGAAGACCTGCTTATAATTTAAAGCAGAACAATGGACTTAAAACACACACCTCCTAAAACAATATGAAATGACAAGTAGTAAATTACAGTTGAGTTTGCTGAAGTTTTTCCTTACAATGTCTCCCTGCTCCTTGGGAAAAGCCGTATTTCTCAAACTGAGACATTTTGTAAAATCATGCTGCAGCTTTGATGAGGCTTTTGCCATGAAACATTTCCCAGCTCCAAGGTAGTACTGATGCTGAAGACAGAAAGAAGATCAAGTATTTCCAAAGGTATCCCTCTTACTGATCCTGTCTCCTTAAAAGTGCCAAGGAAGTAGCTCATTGGGTTACAACACTCACGTGAGTTGCAGAAATAGACCTTAAGTCTCTGCTCCACTAAAGTTTCAGTTACTTTTCCAGAAAAAAAAGCAGCAAGGAAGGAGTTTTTGGCAGGATAAGAAACTATTCTCAGATGTAAGTCTCTGCGTCCCCACTCCATTGCTCTGCTGCAGCTGTCAACAGCACAGAAATGCTAATAAAACTTGAAAGGCAATCTAATCTGTATACACCAAGTTTGCAGGGGTCACCATATAACAAGCATTTAATATGCCTTTACAATGGGCTGAAACCCAAGAAGCTGGCTGATAAGGCTTTGTGGCCCATAAACACTGCAGGCAAGATTAATGGGTAAGAACTCGTGATAACAAAACATTCTTTTCTTTGGCCAAGATTGCTATAGGCTCACAAAACAACAAAGGGTTTAGTACCACACTCTGTACCTTATTCCAGCTTCCAGCCTTTTAAAGATTAAAACTGGAAGGAATTAAGTTAGCAGAAGAGGATCAAGAAAATCAACATATGAATCCATAAACACAGCAATGGAGAGATATGATGTACTTCTGAAAGATCTTGCTGATCAATTAAAATGCAAAGACTTCTCGAGAAAATAAAGCAGCATTATATCTTGTAGATGGAAATCTAAGGAAACTACAAGAAAAGGCCACAACAAGGCACAAGGCACAGAAAGACAAACAGAAACTCTCTTCACTTACATAACCCAACATAGGATTTGTTTTTTTCCCCCAACTCTGAGCAAAGTACAAACTAGAGAACAAAGGTAAAAGAAACCTATAACTAAAGGGAACCACAACTGGCAATAATTCAGGAAACACATACTGAAACACTAAAAATGGTCTTAGGACTAAAGGCAGCAACGTATCTGAAGTTACAAAATTCTACCCAAATCTTCAGCACCTTTATATGAAGTTTGAAAGGGGAAAGAGAGAGATGCACCCTCAAGACTGTTTTTTCTTCTCATCAAGAATGCTTATTTCTCATGTTGATACAACTAGGCAGAATGGATTCACAAACTGCACAATTATACAGGTGATTTGCATCAAAGCTTGGGTTTCTTTGAAAAAAAAGTTTCCCTCGACCACATCATTGACTGCCTCAACCTGGAAGAGCATCAGTTACTACAAGAACAAGGCAGCTACCAGAAGGCACCAGTTTCCTGATCAACCACCACTATTCTCTTACCCCAGATTAGGGAAGAGAGAGAGGGCATCCTCTCAAGGCCCATCACTGGTGGGATGGGCCCAGATGTGATGCTTTTGGACAATCTCCAAGTTCTCAGTAACTGCCTGTCTGGCAGAGGAAAATAATGCGATCATGTGTTTGGCTTGAATCATTTCCTCTCCAGTTTGGTGGAATAATGTCATAGTTTCCCTCAAACTAGACGAAAATATTACATAAACCAAGCTGTTTGCCAGAAGCTGTTTTAGGCAAGGAAATGCCTCCCTGTACAAAATGACTGTAACTTGGACACTGTGACAGAACACAGACTACGAATTACTTTGAAGTGGATGGCAGAAAACTTCATGGTGCCAACGCCACTAATAATTATGATGCAGAAAAATCTAAAAGCTCACAATGTCTCAAGCTGCCCTAAGTGAGGATTCATGAGCACTCAGAAGCTTTCAGTTTTTTACTTGTAGCATTCATTTTCATTACACCATGCTTCAGACAATGTAGAACTGAATGATAATTTAGGTTTACCATGATAAAGATGTCTATATAAAGGAACCAGCTGAGCCTACATAGATAAAACCAGAACTGCTGTCTGGCTGCCAGGTTTAGGCAGGACTTACACAAAGTCACCTCTGAACAATTCAGAGCAGCAAACTCTCCAAAAGCATTTTGCACCCTCTCATTTTTCTAAAACCCAGTGCCAGCCTGGAAAGCTCAGGTGGTCTTTAGGATAGTTGAATCCTACAGTACATGGAAGTTTTGTGATATCCATCTCCTGCTCAGAGGATAATCAATATGGGGAGCTGCAATACTAAACAGAGGGGCACAAGTAGATAAATGGGAAGAGCTGACCGTAAGAAATACCAAATACAAAGTACTGTCATAATATACTCAAGGTTTCCAAGATGTCTTAGTCATATTTGTACGTTTCGATAAACTTTCTGTTTCAACTCTTAACAGCTAAGCACTCAAACTCTCACAGAGCAAGTCTCCTTTTCATTTCTAAAATACTGAAACTTTACAGATCACCATCTTCCAGAACTGAAGGAAACCCTACCCATTTCACAAGAAATGTTTGTCAACAGAAAGGACTGTAAAAATGCAAACAATGTGGATTGAGACAGCACTCTTAACATACAGTTTAAGCCTCCTAGCAAATAGGAGGCTCAAGGGAAAGAAAGGAAAGAAAGAACAGAAGAAAAAAGAAAAGAAAGAAGAAAGGAAAGAAAAAGAAAAAAACAAAAGAACAGAAAGAAAGAAAATGGAAAAGAAAAAAGAAAGATTGCCAGGCTTATTTCTGGTGAGTGCACCTAAACTAGTAAAATGTATTTGTCTGACACAGCCTGCGCGAGCTGAAAAAAAATGCAGCCATTCACAGAAGTGCAGCTTCATACATTTACAGGCTGATTCACCAGAGGCTTATGGATATGTTTAATTTCTTTATTCAAATAACCCTCATGTCATGGGAGTGTTATGTGCCACACCCTGTTGTTTAACACACACCTTTACTACTGGGTTTTCTGTACATAATAAAAAGCTGATTTTATTGACCTTGTGCCAGAGCCAGAGATGGATTGTGCAGAAGCAGCTGGCACCTCTCGCTGACTTTGTCACTTTTTTTAATTTCTTTGTTCCTCTATTTTTTATTAGATCTCATATTGATCTTTGTTAGAACTTTTATTGACAGCTTCTTCCGAAACTGTCATTCCTCTACACACATTCTCGCTCTTGCTTGCGCTCTCAGTGTGTATATATGAAAGGGCACTAGCAATAGAAATACGGCTTATACCCAGCCTCTTCTCCAGAAAGCACGTTATCTACATCATTTTGAAAGCCCTTCCTGTTGAGATAGCTATTGCCTCGCGCTACAAAATGGAGAAAATCTGCAAAGTCATCTTTCAAATTGTGCCAGCTGAGTCAACACATGTCAAAAAGCAAGAGCTTTGATTTTTTGTAGTCAGAAAGACAAACAGCACTGTAACATCTGCAGAGCAGAGGCCAAAATAAGACATAAGAGAGCATGTGAATGAATGCCAAATGCTTCCTTTTCACGTCTGTTTCCTTCCAGCACTAGCATGACCACTAGTTTTCATATGCAATCAATAGTGGGCCCATGGCTCTACCCAGGCTCTACTTTCACCATACTCAACTCCACATCCCTTTTCAACTTTAGTCATCATTCTCCAAGCACAAAGTTCCTTCTACTTTAATAAGCAATTACACATTAAAATGGCCAACAACTGGCTCTACTGAGTGTGTATGGGTGCTTTTATATAAAAAAGCTCATTTCATTGAAAAACAAATGTGAAAACAAAATTTCAGTCTCCTTTATAAACGAAAAGAAATTCCCTAAGCCCAAGTGAGAGCATGAATCCCATCAACTCTAAAAATGCTGTGAACAAAGGAATCTTGCAGTGCCAGGAGACTGCAAATTACCAGAGGTTTCCACAACCCTAAATTTGGTGCTCATTCAAGATTTTGTTAAGTGAACTAAAGATTGTATTTACAAAGGAAAATAAACAGGCAAAGGAATAGTTTTTATAAATGCATAGGTCAAATGTAATAAATCTTTCAATAATTCAATTGATATACAAGTAACAAAATCACCACGGAATTTCATTACAACAGTAAGATGTTGTTTTCTCTTGGTAGAAATCATTTTTTTCCTCTTATGTTATTCACTAAACAAGAAAAGAACAAGAATAGCCATCTTTATTTTAGTCCTTCACATGTAAGCGCTCTCTTCTTTTCCAGAACACCCCTGCACGTAAGCCAGACACTGACATGCCAGTCAGAGTACCACTGATGATACTGTTAGTGACACTGAGTGAAAAAGTAAAATGCTACATAAATTTGATTAAAAAAAAAATTAAAAAAGAAGAAAACAGGAGGAAGGAGAAGGAAAATAAAAGAATGAGCAACTGAAAAGGATGGGACTGGAAAGCAATCAGATACGTACCTCCTAATGCAGAATAAGCAGAGACAGCCAGTCACAGAACAGAAAGGTGATAGGTCATAGGCCATAAGGAAAACAAGAAGGCACATTTAAACCACTCATTAAAAAATCATAGCCAAAACCAAACCAACAGAAACTCACAAATAATATGGAAAAATAAAGACATACAAAAATAACTGTTTGAAAAGAAATCCTTCTTTGTACACAGAAAACTGAGTTGAAATATCACAGAGTTTTCTGAAATGACCTTACAGAGACTTAGTTGCTATTTATCAGTCACAGCACGTGGTAAATACCATACAGTGTTTCCCTTTTGTCACAGAGTTTTACTTTTCATATATCAGAAATAGAACTCCGAAGTCTGAAACAAGATCAATTTGGATATGTAAAATAAGAAGTAACAACATTCAGATGTAAAGGGGTTACTTATTTTGGTTCATCTGTTTTTAAATACAAACTACAAAGTTAATCCTATTACCTTCACAAGAAAGAAGGAAGACAAAAAGCAGCAAACATGCTAACAATGAACAAATACATCACAGCAAAACTGCCCTTATAACTAACCTAGTTTCAGCAGCCAACCTTCTCTATCTGGATTGAAAAATGTATGTGTTAGATCATTTCCATCATCCTCTGGGATTTTAAATGGCTCATTCTTAATACTTTCATATAAATTCTAGAAGAATAAAAAAAAGAGGAAGAAGACCTCATTAATATATGTCTAACCGCAAATGCAAGCAGGACATCTTATTGCTTCTCAGACTCTATAAAAAGCATAGTAAATAATATCCATAACAATCTGGACCATCCCTTCTCAATCTCTGCTTACTACTTTGATTAAGTTTGATTTTAAATTACTCCATCTATAAATAAGTGTCTCTTTTTACAGATTTCATAAGCACGCTTTGCAAGGACATCTTTAATTTAACTTCAGCATTCAGCATTTCAGAGGCTTCAGCTCTCATTTAGCACAAGTTTTGCCAACTGAACCTGGGTTTTCCGAAATGGTTTAGACCATCACAGTGTCTTAGAGAAACAAGTATTTTTACTAGTATCTCAAGGGACAGGAGGAAGCTCCACAAGACACATGGAGAGGCAACGAAACGATTTTTACTATTTTTTTCCATCATTTTCTGACTTATCCAGAAATACTTTTTCCTTTTTTTTTTTTTTTTAACATAAGGAGCCAATTCCACAAGAATTTTGCCATCAGCAAGCTACTGAGAGATATACAGCGTTTTCCCTCAAATCTCCCCTCTTCAACAAAAGATTGAATATAGGAAGAACTAGCTCAAAGCAGCTGTTAATATCAGAAAATGCTTCTTTCAGCTACTCAAATGGTTATGCATGCTAAAAAATGTTCTTTTTACCTTCCATTAACAAATTTGCCTGAGAATTTTTGCACATGCTTCTAAGTTTCCTATTAAAAAACACAAAGCTATGTCTTGTCTTACCCAGTCGAACTTACCCGTAGTAATTCTTCTGGAAGGTCTCCACCTTCATTAATTCCACGATTCATAGAAATAAATCTCTCTACTGTTGGTTTATCTCTTACATTGTGGTTATGCAGACTGGTATTCAGCATAATGATCGCAAATGAAAGCACATAGCAAGTATCTGAAATAAAATTTGAATGAGTTATCTTTCTATGTGTCGAAGTGCAAACCTGTGAAATGAATATAAGCTCACCCCTGACTGATAAAGACAGGCAGTAAAAAACTCTTGAACATGAAAAACTATACGTGGAAGCAAAGTCTCAAATCTTTCTTTACACTGCTGAAGTAAGCCTAAAAAAAAGAAAAATATGGAACCATTCAAATTAAAAGCCAGTAAGTACAATAAAAACAACCAACCAAAAAAAAAAAAAAAAAAACCACACAGTACAAGAGAATAAAAAAAAAAAACAACAAAAAACCCAAACCTCTTTGAAATCATTGCTATCACCCTGAATCAACATTTCACTTGAAACACTTAAGTGTTGTTGCGCGAAACATTTGCTGCACACAGATTTTGCCCAAATCATACTGGTAGATCTTGGTCAATTGGACTCCTACTAGAGAAATACTACTCCTACTTACAAAGCTTTCTCCAAAGAATAGTCTCTTAAAAATAATAGTTGAACTATATTTAAACAGGCTGAAAACTACATTGACTCAATTTCTTGGCATGCAAGATGACAACGGAGATCTTATCATTTCCCTTGACACAGTTATGATTTATAGTAAATTCTCCCAGAATTCAAGTACAAGATCCTGTTTAAGAAAAAGCAGGATGGAAACCTCTCTGCTACATAGAGGAAAAATGTGTTTGCATCTTCAGCACTTTCTTTTCAATATATATTTTCCTCTGTAGCTGTTGCAGACCTGCTTTACATCAACCCCTTCCTAGCCTGTATGCTCCTCAAACTAAGCGATCAACAGCGAGCTATGACCATATATAACTAAACAGATCAACAACGCCAGAATACTAGGGTGTTCTGTGCAGTATTTCAAAGTTCTACTAGCTTTTATGACTTAATTGCAAACCAAATAATTCAGTGGAAGACTGAGGTGCATTTCTGAGATAAATTATTGCTGAGCAGACTGCTGAAGAGAGGATTTAGTCTTCTTAACAAAAATTGATGATTTTCTAGATAATATATAATAGCTGTATATAGGGGTACTTGATAGAAAGTTAATGAGGTGTAAAGTCCTTATAACTGACAGACAAGACTACTCAATCTATTGATCTCTTCTGCTTTTAAGCCTCTCAAACTTACTTTTCCAATTCCTAGCCAGAATGTTTGGTGACATTTCTAAAGTATGTTTCATACTTTAATTGGCTTAGATATATATATTCATGTTGAAGTTTTATAAATGGAACTGCATTCTGGCCATAAACTTGCACCTCCTGGAAACAAAATGCAGAATTAGACAGTTGCATTTTCTCAATTCTGAGAAATTTCTCATTTCACACATTATATTACCCTGAACTTCCAAACTAGACATCGTCTCCTTGCATCAGATGAAGAAGAAGATATGTGATTAAAAATTAAAATACATATACACACACTTAAGAACTCCTGTTGTTTCCTGTGACTAACCTGTAGACTGGAAGACTCCTGGGTTACAAAGGCAATAGCGTGAAGCAAAAGCTTCCATCATACGATCAATTTTTTGAGCCTCTCCTGGGAGTCTGAAGCTCCACAGAAACTGCCTACAGAAGGGAAAAATAGTCTTTAGACTCACTTCAATATTTTTATACTCAGCATATAGGACCAATAATCAGAAACTAACAAAACAAAAAAAAAGCAACCACAAAACCGACCAAACAGCAATGTCTATATAAAATGTCCTAGAAATACGTTCTCAATCTCTCAACACACAAGTCAGGAGCTATTATAAAGCAACATGCACAGATGGCTAGCCCAGTAGTTCAGCCAGCAACACTGCATGCTATCAGGCAAGATAATATAGCAGCTCATATTCTGAGACTCTTTCTTCCAGACTAGTAAAGAATTTTCTGTATGCATCCCATTTTTGCTGTAAGGCTGCTATGGGGAAACAATCAGACCAATCCTTCCTGTGCTTCCTGGCTACTAAAAGCAATACACAGCTAGACTTTACTTACAACGTAAAAAGACACATTACATAAAATATTTCTGGTAGCAAAGAGAAGCAAGGAATAAAAAAGGCACTTAACATCTTTACTTAAACTCATCAAGAACATTTTAAAAAACAGTACCAAGAAAACCCCCAGTGCTTAGAGAGGTGCTGCCTGTCTAGTGTAAGCTCACCCTGCAAGAATCAGACCTAGATCTTAAAAAGATTCATGACCTTGTCTCAGTAATTTTGTAATATACACAGGAGATCTGTGCTCTTGTTTGGCAGCATGAACTGGAAAATTCGAGTTTTTACTTTCATAACTTACTATTTCTAGATACAGGTACACTGGAATGCATACAGGACAGAAGTCTTCACAAATTTACTTTTGGCACACTGTGGCGCTAGAAAGCTCCAAATGAATTTAACATTTTTATATCTCTTTGCGAATTATCTAAATTAAAACAGGATCTAAACCAGCAAAGTTACATGCTCTGCCATGCAAAACAAGTTCTTGATATTCCCTATACACTGGGTGCCAATATAGTAACCATTTATTCCTGTCTTCATTAGTTTTCATTTTAGGACATTAAAGTGACACAGGCCATCTTTAGTTTGTCATCTCTATATACTGTCTTTTACTCACCTCATGCAAGGTTCCAACCCAGATCACGAATTTTGTAAGCTACCAAAATACAAACATTTAATAGTAGCAGCTGCTAAGAAGAATAAAGTTAAACCTAACGTTAAACTGGGAAAGAGGGATAGAAATATGAAGCCTCCCAGAAAAGCTTCAGCAGACAGGGAAAAGGCTTCCTTAGCTCCAACCTCAGGCAGTTGAAGTTACCATCACTCAACCATAGCAAAGCTGTTTTGACTCCACATCACAAGACCCTACACCAGAGACAAAGATCACATGGACATTTCAATTTATCTGGTGTCAGGATGGAGTCACTAGTGACAATGAAGAACTATCTAATTCAACTTAATTTGTTAGACCTATAATGGATTTTCACTAAGACAAGAAGGAACTTCACAAGGTCACTGCATGCTTGCATCCCAGAGAAGTCAAGTAAACTGTTCACTTAGCAAGGGAAAAAAGTATACTAAAATATTACACTTTCTTTCACATGACAAGTGGGAAACTCTGAGGGAAGTAGAAATAACTCGGTTCAAAGTTTAACTCTTTGAAACTGAACATAATCACAGATTATGGTCAGCAGAATTCCACCCCTTCCTTGCCCAGAGGAACAAATTAAGGTGGAAGGAAAGAAGAAAGAAGAGGGCAGCAACAAAAATTATTTGTTTCTGTTAGGAGCTTGTTTTTTACCTATCTCAGTGCTAAGATATGAAGCATATCCTCAAATGTCCACTTATGGCAGGCACACGTAAAAGTTATTTGTTTGTGTTTGCTTAGTTGTTTGTATTGGACTGAAACAATTAAGAAGTTTTCACCTTCAAAGGCAGCACACACACAAGCGATTGGAAGTGTTAAGAAAACGCTGTCTCTGCTAACTTCCACAGTAATGCATATAATCGTGCCAAGCTGTAGATCAACTTTCTGATGAATAAATCAACACAGGGACTAATATTAATGTGCAGTTCAAGAAAGCAAGCTCAGGTCAAAAGAAAGAATTTACTCACCTTAAGGCTTGTACAAGATTGAGATCAGCGAACTCATGGAGTTCAACAAAAGCCTGAAGAACTTTAATATTAAATTCATCTCTATGAAAGACAAAAATGCAAATAGACGATTACAATTCTGAACTTTAAATAATTCTTAGTTATCTCTATTTGCTCCCAAGAGTAAGCAAGGAAATAAATGATCATACTGACCAAATCAAGTCATCAGAAATAGTTTACAAATTTGAGAGGCGTTCTGGCCTTTTTTCCTAGTTAAGTTAGCAAGAGCCAGTACACTTGAACCGATTTTAGCACTGCTTATTTGAATGACTCAAAATGGCCTGGCCTTTCCTGATTCCCATTTATTATTACTGCACCTGCTTTGATATGGGATGACACCAAATAAATTTATCCAGTAAAATGTCTTTAGCATAAATTGTGTCATGAACTCTTAAACCAGTAGTTAATGCAAGTTTAATTTCTTTAGCCATTCAACACATGAAAACCAAATCATCCTGTTTCTTCCTCTAAGAACAGAAAATATTAAGGCAATATATCAACTTACATACAAAGATGAGTACTTTGGGTACTGGCTGTATCTAAGAACAGCTTTTTAAAAGAACTACTTAGTACACACTATTTTCTTACTCCATTCTCAAAAATTGTTACAATGGAAGTTTATTAGAATCAGAATAGGGTTTAAACAGGCTTCTTCTCACCTAGCTTTTATATTGCTATGTAAATCATGAGCCAAATTATGCTTTGATACGAAGATGATGAAATGAAAAAGTAACATTTAAACATAAATGAACCCAAAACTGTTCGGATGTAGACAGAATTTAGCCTATGCCGCCACTCAGTTCATATGCCAGAAGCATAAAGGTTTATAATCCTCAGGGTGTGCTTTAAATACATCACCAAGACAGAATGCTGTGTATCAGCCTCCACCCAAAATTATAAAGGTGTGCACCCAGCAGAACTTCTGTTGCATTTCTGACTAACTGCATAGCCAGACTGCTCAGTAACACTCACAAGTACCTTAACACAAATTATTCATTCATTGAGATGTTCCCATTTTGTAAACACAAAACCACATTGCCTCTGTCAAGCAAAATGAGGCAATTCTCATCAGATTTAGTAATGCACTTTCAAGTGCATTTAAGGTTTAACTTCACTAGTTTTCAGTGCAGTAAAGTGTTATAACTGTATAATGAAAGAGACCATTCAATGGGGGTACTTTGTTACTTTAAGCCAAATATTGATTTTGCTTATGTGTACGGAAAGCTGCAGTAATTCAGAACAAATATTAGCCTTGTACTCCAAATTTTGCTCTTCTAGGTTTTAACACAGACTAGATTAATAGTGATACTTGCGCTGGGTACAGCTCCGAAGACACAAGCCAAGTATCATGAAAGGTCTAGGAAGCCAGTTAAAAAGAATAAATGAAGGCTTACAAACATACAAAGAACTCTCTAATCTTTTAAGGGATGTAATTAATCCCTTATTTATTGTACATTTTTAGGTATTATCCCATTCAATTTTACCATTCACTTTTTTTCAGGTTGCTCAGTGCCATAACACTATACAAGTCAGTAATTTAAAATCTCTCTCTTTATGGCAGAATGTTAAACAAATATTTCATTCTGTTGACTATCTTGGTGGTGTCTTCAGCTCTATTTAGCTAGAATGCAGAAATAATTCATGATGAGCCCCCAGGAGGGAGTGGCAAAGTAAAAGAGAACGTCCTCAGACTCCAAGTGCCTTGATAAAAAAATAGAAAGTAACTCAGCAAAAACTCATCAGTAATATGCACTGCCAATTGTATAGCATAAATCAATAACCCGTTTCTGAGGTAGTCACAAAAGCAAAACTAGCAGCGTAAGACCAACTCACAAATGTCACGCTTTGTTTTATTCCAGGGTATTTATTTAATCTCAGGACCTACAGGTCTATTGCATTCTTTTCAGAGGAACATAAATTAAAATTACTAGGAGGCTAAGAAATTAATGTTGCAGTTCAAAGGATTATCAAGAACCAAATCCCCATTCTAGACCTGACTACCTTGAAATTCCTATGCACATTCCTGAAATCAGACTGTCATCTCCAGTACTCCTTACTAGTTCATGTAAATGAAGAATAGAGAGAAATACCATTTGCTTTTCCATTACCATATTAACATTACACCCTCCACAGAAATGAAAAGACATGAAAAAAACAAACCCAAACCAATTAAGACTGACTGGATAGATTGAATAAAAGCTTACTTTAAAACAAAAAAAATTTAAATTTTACTTCAACTGTTCCTTATAGTGGATAGGCTGCTTCTGCGTTGTGGCACAAGAACAGCAGTATATTAACTTTATTATCCAGCTGATATAAAATTCCCTGATCAAATCCACTACATTTTTATTTAAGCCTTGACAAATCTAGAAGATATAACTGAACTGCATATTTAGCTGTATATATACTCAATATTAAGAAATACTGTTATTTTCAGATCAAACCACAGCGCTGCTCAGCAGCATCCCTGCCAGGGATGCAGAAGAATGAGCAACATTTTTTTTATTTTCAATGTGAACCCATGAATAGTCACAAAAATATCACTGATCACTCCAGTGGGCTTGGGCATACTGGTAAAACCTTTCTGCTTGGTACAGGGGTTCTGGGAATAAGGCTAGAAAAATTGGAAGCATTTCAGACAACAATACCAAGATAGAAAGCAGCTCTCGAAAACAAACACAGACTCCTTTATACAAGCTTTGTTACAGTTTTGCAATTATGGACATTAACGTAAGTGATTTTATAATACTGACAGTCCAAACATTCAAGAGAAACAACATACTGCTGTTGTATAAAAACTATTGAAACGTCTACATGCACTATACAGAAACTTCACAGCCAAGATCTATTTTCAAAATCTACATATTACAGTAAAAACTTTCATTGACGCTATTAAAGTAAGGAGGAAATTGCTGAGCACAAGCGAAATTGTTGATGCTGTTAAAAGATTACAGGTGCCTCAAAAGGGATCTGCCAGAGCATATCACTACAGGAGTATATCTCAAATGAGTCAACTTTTAAACCTCTGTAACTGGTATCTGAACTGGAACATGTGCAAGCATGTAGATACATATACTGCAATCCACTCTTCACTTCTGTCTCTTTCTGCTACCTTTTTCAAAATCAATTCCTGGGTTGCACAGCAATGGGAGTAATTTGCATTTTGACTCTGTTTTGCAATACTGTGCATAAAAAAGCATGTTGCATGTTTATTGTACTAGCATTGATAAGGATATGGTGTGGCTGCCACCTTACTAATGGAAGTCTGTGTGCACAGAAGATGACAACACTAAAGCCTGCATATAACTATTGTCCCAGTTATTAGTAACTGTAAATCACTCCTTGCCTGGGCCCAGCACCAAGAGTTACCAGAATTGCTGCAGCTCTCAGATATTCCAAAAGCTTCTGGTATTAAATTCTGCACTACAGCCAAATTTAAGGGCACTGTCTCAAAATAGTAAGTTACAACAAATTCAGTATCATTCCACAATATACTCATTTAAAAGGAACAACCTAACAGAAAAACCCTGTCACAATACCGTAGCAGTTTTACTTCCCCCAGTAGCTTTTATAGATCACAGAGTAGTACAGTAGTGCCTTCATGCAGCCTGTGAAGGGGAAGGTAACTACCAAAATCTGTAAGTATGCTTTGTAAACTCAAGAACAAAAGTTTCAATATTTTTACCTTTCACCGAGGTAATCTCCAATTACCGTTTTATTTAATCCTTCTCCTTTATAAAGGAACTGTGCAATGTCTTCCGCAGTGTTCTGCAGGAGGTCATTTTCTATCAGAAACTGTATTCCCTAGGAAGAGCAATTCCAGAGGAAAAGGAATGTTATGTTTTCTTCTACCAGCATTTGTGCAAATACTACTCAGAACATTTGGTATTAATATACTGACACAGACATATATATAGCACATTAAGAATTACATTAGCCTACAGACTTTTTTAATGAAATGGTAAATGTTTTTCAGTTAAGATAAGCAGTTAGGTAAGTACTCATTTTAAAAAGGCCAGAAGTACTAGGTGGCAGTTTGAATCCCTCAACAATAGAAATATTAAACACTAATTGAATAATGATTCCACGTTGCTCTTCAGAGTTATTGCTTGAGTTGGCCTGTTCATAATATTGCATAAATGTCTGCACAGACATAATCTGTAAAATCATATAATGAAGAGATACAAAGCAATAACCTAATTACCACCATGACACAAAATAAGGCATCTGCTATAATCTACAAACTGCAACCCAATACATCAAGCCACTTTTTGCAGTAGAAGTTGCAGCTGAAGATACTGAAAACAGTTTAAAACAGTTTATCAGTTTGTCAGTGACTTCTGGTTGTGCTGGAACTAAACTATTCAAAGAGGACTTGAACTAGACTACTCACAAACCAGTCGAGCTTCTACCATGGAGTTTCTACCAAAGCCAGGAGAAGAGTCTTACCCTGTCCCTCAGTGGGTACTTGGTCAAGCCCCTGGACTCCTATGCCTCCATAAATTACTGGCCCTATAACTGGTACATTCTAGGGATGCCCAGAGAACTGCAAAGTGGTAAAGAAAGGAGACTAAAAGTTACATAAAGATTACATAAAGGATGGAAGGGATGTCATTCCAACACTCAGCAGGTCATAAAGACACAGTGCTCTTTTCTTCCCCACCACACACCCCAACAAAGCTAATCCTCCGGGCTTCTTAAAACTGTCAATGACTTGCTAGTGAAAAGTAGAAATGGCATCTGTAAGTAATCTTAATGCCTTGGATTCCAAATATGTACAGAAGAGCTGAACAAATTGTTACAAATATTCCAAATATTTTCTACTAGAATATTTCATAATTTCAGAAATACTATAAGTTTCTCGATTTCTGCAAATTGAATACATTTATCTCATTACAACTGGGAAAAATCCCATTATTTTTTGATATAGCATAGGAGACCCTGCAGTAACAGTCAAAAAAGTAATTATCCTTCTGTTTGGTTGATTCTGGTTTGTTTTATAATGGAATTATTACCTGCCTGAGAAAATAAAGTCAATTTGCTGACCTAATTTAACAAAGAAAATGCACTGTGATGCTACAAAGGCTCAAAGCTTTTAAGAAAAAAAAAATCTGGAACATAATTTTCTCAAAATAATTTTATTACCATCCGAATAATTTTATTACCATCATTTCTGTGACAGGCTAGTACTCTAACAACTTAGTATTTTGATAAATCATTTCAGAGCAGACATGACTTTGTTTCAAAGAGTACATCCATTTTACCTTGAAGCAAAAATACCTGAGCTTCCCTCAGAAATGACCCCTTCAAAGCTTGATAACTAAATATTTGTACAGAAAAATCATCTGACTGTGAAACATTATGTTTTTTCCCATACCAAGTTATTCATTAAGCTCTCAGCTCTGTCACCAATAGAGAACCTTCCTTAAGAAATACCAGAAATAGCAGTTGTCGACTCCCTCTTTCAACACCTGGATCATATTATTCATGCTTAGACTGACTAAAGTAGTATTAAAAACATTGTACAAGTTACTGGAATGGACTTGACCAGAAGCATGGAAAATAAAAATTCTGTGCCCAGAAGCAATTTAACATAAAAATAAAATAAAATAAAAAAAAAAAAAAAATCAACATAATTTTTCATTTTCTGGATTTTTTTTTTTTTTTTAATTCTTCAGATGTTAAAGAACCAGAAGTCAAATAGACAGGAAAAGGAATCTGTCTGGGACAACAATTCCAGCGTCTGGAATAAATGGTAAACTAGGCCAGCCAAACCCCCATCAACTCCTACGCTATCTTTCGTCTTGATGCAAATTTTCTTTCTGTAGACTGACAGGAGACTGAAGACAGCTGCACCAGTTTGATCTCCCCACACAAAATTCATGGCTACAGAAATATTCAAAATCCACCACAAATATTACATTGCTTTCTAAAAGTCAGATTTCAATGAGATCTGCTTTAAATTTTATAGGTTGTACAGTAACTTAACTACAAATTTTGCAGTTATTTAAACCCTACTTTTGTCACAGGGATTCCAGTTTCTGGCCCCAGCGCAGGAAGTACTGATTTCCAGTGCTGTGAATTTCAAGCACAGTTTTATGTCCTCTGTGCAGGGATTCTTGAAATGTTTTACAAACTTTATCATTACAGCCCTTTCTGCAATTGGCTAACCAAATCCAAACAGCAAGGTATGGGATATTGTATCACATAACTGTATTAAGCACAGCGATGTTGAATGAGGATTTTCTGGGTGTGGGGAAGAGGGAGAATTTCTCTACGTACATACTAGAACATGTAAAGGTCTTCAAATAAAAGTGGTAAAAGAAAATTACCTCACTATGTTCCTGCTAATATTCAAAACATTAAGACCTCTGTTATTTGGTTTTAAAGAAAAGAACTTGGAGGATTCAGTGCATGTATTATTACCCCGGTTCTTTCACATTCCTAACTCTGGAGACTATCTTCCCTCCCATTTATGAGTGAAAAACACTCTTTTCACAATGACCCTAAGTTAATTCTCTCAACACTACAAGGACGTACATTTTGGCTGCCTGCAATTTAAAGCAGCAGCTGCAAACAAGATGATCAAGCTTTAGAGAGCAGCCAGCTACTGCAGCCCACCACTGATTCAGAGACATTACTAAGTAAGTAAGTAGTAGACTTACTACTGTACGTCTACCACATTAAGATTATGCTACAGTAGTAATGTGGCCACAGCATCTATTTATAGAACTAATTTCACCCAGCAAGCACAGTAACAGAAATAGTTAACACTGGAATGAAAGCATCTGACATCATCCTGTGACTTTGCCACAAACTTCCAGGATGTGAAAGAGCTGGAGAACAGCAAACTATCAGGATAGTTGTGGGTATTCTGCCCTCAACAGAACAGAAGTTAGACAGTAACCAAACGGAAAAGAAAAATACAAGCCATAGTCAGTAGCTTGAAAAACAGTTTCATATCTCAGAGTACTTGAGTGTTTCTCGTAAATTGAAACCAGCCTGGAGAATAGTAGCCATCACTGTACAGAACATTACAGAAAAGCCACCAAAATGTAATTGAATTCAATGCAATTTGGAAGAAAACATGTCAAGAACTAACACAGAAAAACAGATTTTTCTGTGTTAAAAGACTCTAACACATTTGTGAAAAAAACTCTTCACAAATTCAAAATGGAATCTCAACCACAAACAAAACAGTAAAACAAAACCAGGAAAATGTAAAATTAAAAGTAAAGAAAAGGCTAAAGGTCAAGTATGTCAAAGTACCTCTTTTAAATCTATCAAGAGAGGTCTGTAGGAGACTGTCCCTGAATTTTCCAGAAAATTAACAATTATTTATGAAAAGTAGAGGTACTCCAGAGAAATGAACTATTTCTTGGCTAAATGTACAGCAGACTTCTTCGAACTGGTAAGCAAATTTCTACCTGCAGGTGTTTGTACAAGTCATACAGGTACACCTATGTATTTACAGAAACAGAGCTATTCGTACATGCCTTTTCCCCAAACAGAATTTAGATATGCAAATATAAAAGCCTTAGAACAAATAAAAAAAACTGTGAAAGGTATTTTGAAAAAAAAAAAAAAAAAAAAAAAGCATAAAAAAAAAAATGTGGCCTCACTAATAGCCAAACATCAAAATATCTTTAGAATGATATCTGCCATATCAACATAGAACCCCTCTATCAAGAGCAAGTAATCTTTCTGCAAGCCAATCAATACCTGGCATATTTGATCGTTGATAAATAGTATCCATTATCAAAAAAGGTTTGCTTAAGTGAAAAAAAGCACACAACTGGCAAATGACGAGGTGGCTGCTTCTAATTTAACCCTCTGCTCAGCATGTTACAGGATATACAAATAAGGCCTATGAACTTACATTATCAGACATGTTTTCTCAAGAAAAGTCTACTTATTATAGATCATATTACAAGCAGGAACTTGATTCTGGAAAAGTAAAAAAAAAAAACAAACTCCAAAACCAGAACCACCAAAAAAAAATACAAAACAAAAAACCTCCACAAAACCACAACAAAACAAACAAAACCAAACCCAAACCAAACATTCTCTACCTTCTTAGGGTCCATGTTGAATTTCTTCCTTCCCATGGCTATTTGCTTATTTCTTTGTGTGGTTTTGCTACACATGGAGAAAAAGAAGAAACAATAAGCAGTTATCCGTTGCTCTTTTACAAAAACAACTTCTGGGTGAGCTTATTTGAACTGTATTTTGTCTACTTTGTATTATCTATTATAAAATGGAGACATTCACTTTTTATAAAGCAGAAAATTATGTTGCTATTTTCAATTCCTTTAAGTAATTGGAACTTCAGAGAACTGTATGATTATCAATCAGAAATAGTGCATGTTTTTTTCCAATATATCCTCTATCCAAATGAATGTCACACCTGAACAGTCAGGCTTTAGAGACTTTATAGCAGACCAAATAAAGGTGATCCAATCTTTATTTAGTGTGATAAAGCTACTTTATTTGCTATTCCTGAAGACCTGTTCCAAGGTTTTATTGAATCATGTCCATGTTACCATTACTTACCTTTCTTCTACACTAGTCAGATTATCAATTTCTGTCATAACCTCAGCAATTTCAAATTTTAATCTCTGCCAAAAGAAGGAAGAACAGGATGTTTAACCTACATTAAGACACTCTTTGAAATCATCTATCATACATTAATATGATCAATTAGGTTTTATTTTCTAATAATTGCTAGTCACCTGAAAAAAAGTGACAAACTTTGTGGCTTCCTTAGAAATTTAGCTTAGAGATTTTACCACAACTGATTTGACTGTTAAATACAGATCCAAACTGCCAGTGTGTGCTCATACCACAGCACTGAGTCCAAACCAATTTCAATATAAGATTTCTTTACGCAGATTTTTCACTCACTTATACCCTGTATGCAAAACTGATGTTTAATGAGTTCTTGATTACACAGATCAATTGTGTACATATGCACATACTACATTAAATACAAAAATTATCTTTTTCAAAAGCACACAAATGATGCATAAATCCTATACATTAGCAGAATTTAGCTTAAGCCATTTATATGTTTCTAAAACCACCATCTGGAAGTCATTCCTAGGTATGCAGTTTACTGTAACTTAATCTACTGAAGCAGCCCTGTAAGGATCTTTACAGATAAATCAATTACCTCAATATCATCAATCAATTCTTTTTTCCTGCGACGAATATTTAAAAGCTCTTCTCTTTCTTCTATGGAGAGGTCATCAGGCACTGGAATAAAGCAAAACGTAGAGTCTTTTAGCATTTGCAAATATACATCATCACAGAAAACTGAATAAACCTGATTAAGAAAAGTAAGTTTACATGAAACATCAGGGCATGTGGGTTTGTTTTTTTAAGCTGCAATCATTTTCAGGGTGGATGGAAGGGGAAAACCACAAACAAACAAAAATCCCAAAACAAAAAACCAAACAAAAACCACACCAACAGCCCTAATTTACTGGAATTCTACTTTATTGTACGTAAGGTAACTGAATGAATTACTATGGACAGAATCTATCATTAAAGTGGCACAAAGGAAACTGTAGGAAGATTTGGCCCTACACTTTAATTGTTAAATTTAAGTCTGATTCATTCCAATTATCTCTATAACAAACCAAAATTTATGTAAATTATGATTCAAAAGACATGATTAACTTTCATGGAGAAAAGCCAAATAGCCAAAGCTCTATATAAGAGGTGTATCCTGGTGCTGACTTCAGACAACATCATAATTTTAGCACTATCCCTTCATTTGCTTGCTTTGAAGGTCAGCGAAGCAGGTAAGTACAATACTACTAACATTCTTAACAGTAAACCCTTTCCACCCGTAGGATATACAAATAAACACGCAGTCAGAATCAATTATTTAACACAGTGCTTCATAAACTTGTGGGTTTTGTTTAACATCATTTAAGTGAGTCTGAAGTATTTAAGTCCATTTTAGTCTCTCTTTGGCTGTGCTAAAACAAACATTATCCTGTTGATAAAAATTTATTGCTACTGAAGGTGCAAACACGTTTCTGCACACCTCTATGGCCACCAATCACTCTAGCATCAGCCCTTTATCCTGCAGGCTCTGTCTGACAATCAGTCAATGTAAGAAGTTATTTACACAAATTCTCTTCTTTCCTTGAGCCATTAGGTTTTCCCTAACAAGAAATTTTTTCAGAGATTACTCCTGCTCACTTGTACAGCAGTAGACATTAAACACAAATATTCACCTCCTTTGCAATGATCCTGTAACAGCATTTTTAATGCTACCCACTTTTGTTGGAAATAGCTACTTAATTACAGAACAGCTTCTCCTTTTATCCCTCAGTCAGATGGAATGACAAAAATAATTAAGATATTTAAACAGCTCTGTCCCAGCAGCAACACACAACAAATACTGTCATTTGGGATGGCTAAAGCTGTTTGTGTCATACACGTGTCACAGACTGTAGCAACAGGATCACAAGCAAAGGCTTGGCTTGATAGGAGACTTTTAAAGCCACATTTGAAGCACAGTCTTTGTTCAAATGTTAATAATGAAATATACTGGTTATTTTCAACATCCAGTGGTTAAGCTCCTTTCCTTTCAGGATTCAAATCATAACATAAAATCCAAAAGGCAACAGGCCTTGTTAGACATGAAGTAATACGGCAAATGATCTCATTTAACTACTTCAGATACAAACATGATTAAATTACTTCCAGCTTAGAAAATAACAGTCTTCTGTTGAACGAATAGCAGGTTTCAGTATGTTTACCTGCTTTTTCTCTTCATCTCATCAGAAATCCACCCAATCCATCCATTCCTAAAAAGTTCTTTGATGCAAATACTGGTAAGATTTCTTTTCACATCACACCTTATAAATACATGTGCCTACATCACATCTTTGTCTACATATAAACTGTAAGATTCTAAACCTCCAAAACTCAGTTTTTATGACTATATGAACACTATGTACATAGACATACCACAAATACTGCAACTAGTTAACTAAGGACTGACTAAAAAAATAAAATCGTGACTGTTATGCAATGTTGATTATTAAAAAGGGAAACTGCGTATAATCGATCACTCTCTTCGCTGGGAAGTATGCTCAAGTGTACTTAACGCATTTCTGCAGTCTTACTTCAGTAGACGAAATTAGATTAAAATTTTGCAGTACTAGTATAGGCATGTAATTTTTCAACTTTTTACCACAGCAGATGTTTTGGCGACTTTCACCCTTGCTGGCAGCTAGAAATACTAACCAGAACCCAAACTGAAAATAATCTATAAGAATTAAATACAATTAACAGGCAGTACTTGATTTTTCTTCAAGCTGAGGTACCAAATCTCTGGATTAGCCACTATCACAAATCCTTGGCACTCAGAACAGGTTTCAAATATACAGAACAAGTGAAATTGCTGTCAAAATCCACAATGATTTCACACAGTTTCTGTGCTCAGGCAACCCACCAAAGAAAAGAAATCAAACACCTTCATCTTTTCCCTACAGCACCCAAAGACTGTCTGCTGGGGTGTTTTCTTTTGCTCTGATCATAGCCCCAGCAGAGACCCAACCCTCACAGTTTAATTAATGATGGTGTTAGACAAGAAGGAATTAAAACAAATGGAGTCAGCCAGCCTTTTGCATTAGGAAATAACATCAAGTATTTTTCTGCCAGATGCAAGACAAGGAAAGTCTGCTGGAAAAGAAAATTCTGCACTTGGAGAGCACTTAGAAGAGAGTATTAAAGAGAAAACTGCATAACAATGCAAGATCTTTAAATAATGGTATTAATACCAGAGCCAAAAGATTTTGGTATCCCTTATAAGAATAAAAGAACCAGGATGTAGCTGAGTGGGGCTTACAGTACTGTTCAGCTTCCAGAAACTACTGATATACTCAATATTTTACTTTCACTCACACTCCCAGCACAGAGAAGGGAGGACTGACTTGACAGGATGAATCCTAAGTGCACCATCCTATCCTCACCATAAACTGGCATGTGTGCAAGACGCCTGCTTTATTCTCATCCTTCTATTGGTTGTGCTTCATCACTCCCTTCTCCAGTGCTGCTGTTCACGCTGGTGAGAAATCAACAATGGAAAAATGAACTCACTGGAAAAAAAATTAACAACAAAATTAAACAGTATTTCTCTATTTCACTAAAGGGTTTTGAAACAGTAATACTGGAGGATGTGCTTACCTTACCTGAAATGAAATGAAGAGTGGAATATACTCAACTGCAGCTAAAACCAAACAAAACCAAAACAACCCCCACACTAACACAAAAGGGCACCCACCATTAGTTACACTTTTCCTTTACAAGGAAGAAGGTGAGGATCTACTCTTTTTCATGTCAGTTGTTCTTTGCTTTTTATTAATCCTTAATGAACATCTAGAAAATATAAAAAAAATCCTGCCTTCCACTTCTAAATAGGTAAGATGTTTCCTCAATGAGAGCCTCAAATGGCAATCAGTTCTTCTGACTTGAGCAGGAGGTGCCTTATGCAACCTGCAACACAGGGACCACAGCAAGAGCCTGAAAACAATTTTCTTTTGAAAGCAAACCTATAAAGCTGTGGTACTCAGGTGTTCTTAGAAAATGGAATAAGCACTTTAAATAGGTACAGTTTGAAAAGAAAAATATTCATTTTATTGACTCAAAAAAATTGAAAACCACAGTTGAGATGTTTGGTGTCAAAGCTGATGTTAAGACTCATAGCAAGCAAACGGGAGATGGAAAATGGCCAATGAATAACAACAGTGCATTAAAACATCTTTACGGTCCTAAGCAAATGCAGCAGATACATGACAAGTGATGCTCTGCCCTGGCAGGGCACCTTCCATAAACCACCTTTATGACCTCCACAGCTTGAACACTGCTGCTTTTTCTAACCTTGTGTTCACATAATCATCCCCCCTCCCCCCCCAGAACAGCTCATAGAGCATGTATTCTGTGTTTGTGCTGCAGACAAATTTTCTCGCTATCCTCTCCAAGTCATTTCAAGGTTTTTTTTGTCTTTCACCAATCTAAACACAAAGCAGACAGGACGGGAGGAGTCAACATGAACATTTAAATACTGAAAAAGAACAAAAGCATTTCAGTATAGTGAACAAACTGCAGTTGCAGTATGCTTTCATGCTATCTTCTAATCTTTAAATAAAGACAATGTTCTGACCTAATTCGTTTGTGTGAAAACCGTTAAGTTTATAGGGAGCATGTTTCCTTTTCCTAAAACTTCAGTGTTTTAGCTGTTATTAAAGTCTATATACCTAATGATATTTTATTTAAGAAGAACAAAATTGTTGAAAATACAAATTATATTCTTGGCCAAGCAGTGTTGCTACTCTTCCTCCTCCTCCTCCTCCTCCCAACAGAAAAAAAAAAAAAAACAAAGGAAAAAAAATTAATATACATCAACTTGGCCTATCTCTCTTCAATTACTGTAACTGACCTACACATAAATGAATTTTCTGTAAACTAATACTTACTGGAATATACTTTCAATGCAGGTTTGTTTACTCCAAATGCGTTAGAAAAAAAATCAACCAAAACCCAACTGTAGCTTGCCACAAAAATCAGTGTATTGCCCTGTAGCTGTGATGTCACTTTATTAACCAATTTTCCACTGCTGACAACCCAAGTACGGTATCCAAACAAGAGCATCAGCACACAACTCTGACATTTACAAAGATATAAGTAGCATTTTTGAACAAGCAGGCACCAAAAAGTAAGTCTTTTCCAGACTGAGAAAGAACTGCAACAGACCAACCTGTGAAGAAAGTCGCACAGATTAGTAAAACTTAGGAACACACGTAATAGGGGTCAGAAAGCTAGCCATTTCCAAGTCCTTATCCCATACGCATTAATCATTTTCAGTAGTGAAAATTAAATCCTTTCCACCTCTTCAATGGTATTATATGGACCAAAACTCCTGCCTTTAATTTTCTTTTCTTACTAACCTTTGGATCGGCAGTCACCAGTCAAGGTGTAAAGCCACCTCACTCCACCACTTCAGCCAACTTCAGAGTTCAACCTCCCAGGAGGATGCAGTAAAATAATCTACAGCCAGCAGAAAGCAAGCATCTACAATATCCAATGACAGATAAAACACTAATTCTGTAACCCCCATTTATGAAGCAACACAACTCCCTAACACCTACTGTTCATCTAACTTCTTGGTTTCGAAACGATAAACTTTTTCCTTCTTGCACATCAGCCCCAAATTGGTGGTCTTATTTCCATTCCAAGCAAAGATCAATTAGACTGAACTTAATTTTGTTGCAATTGAAATACCTTGCAAGTGTAAAGATATTTACACAGCGCAAGGCTGAAAACTAAACAAACCTATCCTCACCCGTACACAGAATGGGTAGACATGTTTCTTCTGGCCTTTAAAATAATACATATTCACCTCAGACAAACCTGATAGTCTCAGGACATTTTCCTCAACAGATATTCTCAGGCTATTCCCTATTCCTCTCCCCCTACACGCTCCCTTTTTTTTCAACTTAATTATAGGAACACTTTCCAGCTTTCAGATGAGATGTATAAACAAAGCTGTGACCACTTGCGGCTATTAAAAATTCCACAGACGTTTTTGTAGGAGGACAACCTTGTGAACAGATTTATTTCACAGTGCAAAACCAAACTATAGCTGCATTAAATCCAATCAGTAAAATTAGTTGCTTATGATTGCTTCCTTCTTTTAACTACCTTTCTGCATTCATCTTTGCTACTTAGTCACAGCTGATCATGTTCTAACATAGGAGCAATCACACTTTCATTAAGAGGAGAAATAATCCTGTACACAGTATCCTTTCACAAACAAAAAAGAGCAGTCAGTGGTATGCAGCATTCAGGGCTGAGTCCATGCTCACGGAGTTATTCTGAGAGTTTTCAGTCACGAGGGATACTGTGGGCAGAAAACACATTAGTGGCCAAACCCAGAAGAGAACCTCAAACTCGCATCCATCGCTGTCATTGTTTAGCTGCTGGAAATCACACCATTACAAGATGGCCATGCAAATATTTTTCCACTCTAGGATAAGGACACACTTTACGGGCAAGTTATTGTTAAAATACTGTCCTTTTGGACCTCTAATATGGCAAGGGAGGACCCCTAACAGTATTAATCGTAATATGAAAAACATGAAAATATGTTTTCAGGAATTTAGGGGAAATTGTTTCCCTCTGACATGACCCAGTAAATCTTTAGGATTTTTTTATTTTTTTACTTCTACTGCGAGGTAGGTCTCATGATAACCTGTGTGTGAATCTCTGGTTTCTTGAAAGGAAAAACAAAAGCATAAAAAAATTGGAAATATGGAACTAAACAAAAAAAAGAGACAGCAAGGTAACTGCATTGCCAATTGTGAAATAATCTTTCGTAAAAAACAAACAGCATTTATTATAATCCACAAGAATTACTTCAAATAAGGCAGGATTGTTTCTGTCCTGGTCAGAAAGAGCTATATATAATAAGTGCCAAGATGCCTAGTCAAGCAGAAAGTAGGCAGTTCCAAAATTGTACAAAATCAGGGTCCACGTAAACTGGTCTGAAGGCAAAAGAGGGAAAAAAAAAAATCCAATACACATATTTTACCAAAACCCCTTTAGTTTCAGCTGTCACACACAGAAGAGGGCTGCCCTGCCAGGCAAAGCATGCCATTCCTGCAAACATGCTACTGTCTATATATAAAGTACAAACCACAGTAAATGCATTTCTTGAACTTGATGGACCAGAATTTTGCAGCAAACAACTGTAGCATACGTACCTTTACAAACTGTAGATAACATGAGCAACAACAGCTGTGAAGCGGAAGAAGAGAATATGATGGCTTTTCATAGCTCCCGCATGAGCTGCTAACCCTTGCTGCTAGCTATTAGTTGTCCTTAATGGCACTGAAGCACAAATAGGTACCTTACAACTTTCAGATCTTTGCGTCTTTACCTTGCTACACACATCTGCAATAGAAAGAGCTAGAGAGAAACCTACCTTGATTTTTAGTTCCTAATTACACCACTGACACAGATATTTGCCATTTGAAAGCAGCGTGTGTTTAAGTTGTTGAGTATTTCTTTTTTACTGCCCATGCTCTCTTATTTTTATGAACAGGCAGTGCTGAAGACCATTATTACATTATATTTGCCTCCTTCACATCTTATATTCAATAATGTATCTTACTTCATCATTCTGGCATATTTCCATTAGTAAACCAAGTGTTTTGCAACAACAAAGTAAAAGAACCACCTTTAAGCACATAAAGGAGCATCACTTGAGGAGAAAGAAGAAAACCCACACGGGCACCAGTTCTGAGCAAGGTTTTCACAGGTAGCAAGTTGGTACTGGTTCCTGTACGTTCCTCCATCACTTTGCCACTTGCTGGTCCTGGATATACAATCCTGCCTGGATCCCTTTTTTTCTAGGTTTGTTTTTTCTCTGTTTAGCAGGCCAAATGGTTTCACTGAAGGACCACACAATCACCCAAGCCAATGCAACAGAAACCCCTGGCAGCAGGGAGTACAGGGAACAGAAACTCCCTCGATGTTATCCAGCCCTAAAATCAGCTTAGCTCAGTCCCAAACCCCCATCCTTACAGGCTGTATTCTCTAAATCCTAAAAGTAGTTCAACCTGATATTAAAAATAGAAAAGTGCAGATTTCCCTTTAGAAGAATTTTTCTTTTGAAGTCACTCTATTCTTGCTTCAAGATAAGAAGATGCTTTTAGGCCAACTTTTCTCTCTAAAATATGTAAATACAAATTACTGAATATGAAAAGAAAGCAGAGTTTAACTTAGCATTCTAAGTCTCCTACCCAAATACATTAATACTTTCATTAATAATATAAAGTGTTAAAATATGCATGCCCCTGCATATTTAAGAAGTGCAGAAAAAAAATTATGCTAGCTAACATCGAAATTATAAAGGGAAATGGACACACTGTAGCGGTACGCATTTTGGAGAGGGGTATGAACAGATCAGCACAGATGCAGGAAATACTCTCCAAGATAACATGTGCCTTCATTAGCATCGGTTACCAATTGCTGTTCAGGAATCTGAAGAAACACCATTCTGATTACAGTGCTCCAGCTACACACTGTCACTTATACTACCATCTAATCATCATAGTCCCCTTTCAACAGGGAAAACAGAAACACTGAACTAATGTGGAATTAATGTAACACTTCACAGCGCTAAGCACCATCAGTAAAGATGCACGGACTTACACTGTCTTTCTGTTTTAGGGACAGTGATGCATTTATAATGTCTGTAGAGACCATGGGTTGACACTCTATATGACCATTCACTTGCAATGCAGAACAGCCACTCTTAAGTGGAAGTCTTGGGAAGGAAACCAGGGTTCTCCCATTCCCCAGCATTATGTACAAGGTGAAAAGAACAAACAGATCACCATGCCAAGTATGCACAGCATAGCTAAGTGACATATTAAGATATGACATCTTTAACTGAAACCCTTAATTCATTTCAGTGCAAAGGGCAGCAAAAGAGCAGTGGATTTTGCTTGCTTGTAACAGGAAGGGAAAATTCTGAAAAATTCAAAAGTCAATAATTCAATATTCAAAATTCAATAATTCAAAATTCAATAATTCAATAGCTGCTTTCCAAGAGTATGATCTTTTAAGCCATTGAACAGAAGCAGCATGTGCCTTTTAATTTGTATTATTTTCCTCCTCAATAAAAGTGCGGTGTATTACTATAAGAATTATACAAAGAATGGCATGGAAAGGGACTGGATGGATCCATGACTGGTTTCTACGACAGCACAGTTCACTTCTGATGGAGCAAAGCATACAGGCAATGCTGACAGCAATTTAAAACCATTTTAAACCCTGTTTTAACCAACTGCAAAATTACAAACTTCAGGTAAGCAAGCTTTTACAGATTTCCACTAAGTCTTCAATAGACTCACATTAAGCTATATAACATCAAGCCATTATCTAGTTGAAATCCAGATCAGAAAATTAGCAACTAATATCCTCCTTTGTGAGTTATACAACATTCCATTTTCATGTAAAACAGGAAATCATAGAATCATAGAATAGTTAGGGTTGGAAAGGACCTGAAGATCATCTAGTTCCAACCCCTCAGCCATGGGCAGGGACACCTCCAGACTACCTCCAGTCCACCAGCTTCACTGAAGTTGCCCCCCTCTAAGGGAACAAAATTGGTCCTGTATGTACTCTAAAGCTGACCAGCATGGGAGAGCTACCAGCACACTGCTGGTGAAAAACAGGTCAAAAAAGTGGAAACTCATACAGACAGGGAAGCTGAATTGCTTGAACTATTGTTTCTGCTGACCAGGATTTGGCTCAGTGTTCACTCCAGAGGGTTTGGGATGATTTCTAGCAACTTTGCTGAGTACAAGGCAACATTTAAACTACTGACAGGAGAGCAAAACCCCCTGTATTGAATCCTTGCTAACTAGGTCAGGACACTCACTCTCCCCAACAACACCAAGGGATATATGTGGATGAAAAGGAAAGCAGTGATACTGCATCTCCCGCTGGCACACAACTCCCACTAGTCCCTATGAACAACTGGACTAACCACAGATGTCCTGCTGCCAATCTGGACTGCTTTCAGCTCCAGGATCCAAGCATCTGGACCAAGAATGGGACAACTCCTGAAAGCAGAGATCATTTCAACTCTTGGAAAAGGAAGAGGCAAACAAGAACATGCTGTTCCCCTCAGCTTTTGAAATGTTATGAGAAGAAAAAATCAAATTGTAGCAATGTGTTTCAGCTTTGCCCTCACAAAATGGCTCCGTTTCCCACAGTACCCCAGTTTCTGGGAAGAGGAAATGGTTAGCTGGCTGGCATCTACAGTTTTTCCTAGGACAGACCCTGGAAAAAAGACTTGAAAAGCAAACACACCAGAGTAGTAGCAGACATTCCTGTCAGATCCATTTCGAGTAGCAGCATGGAAAATTGACAGGAATGTCGCTGAGCAGCTGCAGGGGCGTCCCAGAGCCCAGCCTCTGCAACTGCCCGCCAGCAATACCCTCAAGTCCTGCTCAAGATCCAGGCACAGCTCATCAGACCTACCAGTTCCCAGCATAACAGTTGGGGTTCAGACAGTCTGTTACAGATTTCCAGTAACATCTACTCTTGGCAGTAAGGGAGCTGCTCGCTGTACTTTGCTCATTAGTGGAGAGCATTAGCCAGTAACGCAGGATTGCTGGCAGTTTCTAAAGCATACCAATCCAATTTTCAGATAAAGCAAGGCAAAGTTCATCTTTTCCTTTCCATCATCCCTGCCTGACACAGCCCCAGAGTTAAATTTCAGAAGCAGGATTTATTGCAGCTTTCTATTTATTCATTTTCCAAGAAACGCACACTGAAAGAGGTGGAGCAATTGCTGGACTTGAAAGACTGCCTCCAAAAGGCAGGTACAGAGTGCCATTCAGGACTGCTCACCTATCAAATAACTGCTCAGGTACCAATTACTTTCCCCAAAATTCCAGGCCATACAACATTGTGCACAATGTGACGCCTGATGTTGTGTTAAGCTTTCAACAATCCTGCAGTCTCCCCCCAAAAAGTAACCCTCATACCTGCTATGGAAAACACTGAGCTGCAGTACATGGAGAGAAATGCACTACAGGTAGTACAATATTTTCTTCTTGGCCATTTCAGGCTTCAATTGCTCCAGCTTCTTTCTATTACATCAACAGGCCTACTGGCCACGTGCCCTGTGGCCTACAATAGCACTAAGAGAAGTCAGGAATTTATTCATAGATCTGCTAGTGAAGGAATCATAAGACTTAGTTTAAGATGGTAAAGCATTTTCAGATTACTCAGAACAGAGTACAACTGTTGTGTACTGACGGGCTGCTATCACTCCATGAAACAATTAGGTTGACAGTCGCTCCATGAAACAATTAGGTTGACAGGTCACTAATCCAGATACAAAAGAGCTTTTTACCTGATCCACTGACAAGAAGTTTGCTGGATGCATCCACTTACCATAACATCAAACCCCTGGTCTCCCGTTCTTTGCTTAGCAAAAGACCATGAGCAGTTCATACCAAACCTGGCTCACTGTACTTCCAAAACAGAGCACATTCAGCAAATGCTAGAATCCTTATAAGTACAGACTTAAGTTCCATGTTACAGAGAGGTTTTTTCATACTCCAAGCAGATCTTCCAGCATTCTAATCAAAATCTCATTTAAATAAATACATTCTTCCTATTTAAATTTTCCCTAACAGTTTCAGCCAGGTCTGCTGCCCTTTCTAAGCTGTTGTTTTCTGCCCAATACTGGCAAAAGCACTGCATTCCTTCCACAGATCAGTGAAAAATAATCTGAACATTTTACTTCCAAATAATTTATCATTTTAAGCTAAGCACTTAACAAGGAAAAAAAATCATACCCCTACAACTTCAGAGACCATAGCAGTTTAGTTTATTATTCTGATATGTCTCTGATTAAGAACATATAAAATTAATCATTTTCCCTGAAAATTAATAGATTTAAAAACTTTAAGCAACTAACTGGCATTCGACCCTCAACCTCTTTTTAAATCCACCAGCTCCTGCTGCTCCTATTAACAAACATTCTTTCTCAGATTTCCACTTCATCCTGCCGTGCTTAAATGGGAAAAATTTTTGTTGACTGGAAAACAACTGAATGGGATCAAATGCTTTAGCTCTGCTACCCCACAACATGATACAGAAGGTAACAATAAAAGATACACACTTCCTAAATGAATAAAACCTACAGAAAGTAATTGGCTTTTTACCCACAGATACCAGCTTCATAGTCAACCAGCTTCATAGTCAATGTCATTAAATGTAGCCTCTTCTAAGCACATTTACAGAGAGGTAAGTCTCCTCTTCAGAGTACTGCTCCACCTGGCATGAGCTTTAACTATACAAATTTTGTGTAAGGCTGAAAATATCTGACTCATATTAAAATACTTGCAATCAAATTTGCTTTAGGGCAACCAGAAACACCAAGTTGTAACTTCTGTTAAGCAGTCTGTAGCAACAGTGTCTGCAATTCTGCCGACACAGCTCATGCAATAAGTAGTGCAAAAAACTTGCTAATGCAGCCTAGTTTCTTCCGTATTTCACAAACACGGACAACAGAGCAATGAGTACATAACCCCTGCACAATCGCTTCATTGTTCTAAGTATTTCTCATCCACTAAGAAAAGCAGTTGGTAATAAAAGTAGTGACATTATTAAGTATAGAGTTTTGTCACCAACAATCCTGACAGCATACATCTAAGACAGGCCAATCTACAGTCCACTTCAAGATTCTAGACAAATTAATTTTCAAAGGTTCTTCACTTACAGCACCTGTCCTATCATCTCTTCAACGTCTTAATAAATTTTACCTCAAAACTTTGTTGAAGTATTTGAAATTCAATCAGAACACCCAAGTGCCATACCAACTGAAGCTGCAGATGTTTAGCCACTATCTCTACATGTCCAGAAAGTTCTGAAAGGTTGTATTTTGATCCTTTAAAGAAAAAAGGCCAACAAAAATCACCACTCTACAAGTTTTTAATCAGGCTGTTAGATGCAATTAGATATGACAAATATTTTATCATGAAAGATTACAAATGTTAAGACAAATGAAAGCAACTAATGTTTATTTTCCTGAACTCTTCCACAGTTGTACCTAAAAAAAAAAAAACAAAAACAAAAAAAAACAAACAAAAACAAAACAAAAACAAAACAAAAACAAAACAAACAAACAAACACAAAAAGAAGCCCCCCCAAAAAGTGCCCATAGAATGGTGTGGGTTGGAAGAAGCCTTAAACCTCAACCAGGTTCAACCTCCTGCCACAGGCAGGGACATCTTCCACTATACCAGATTGCTCAAGCCCCTTCCAACCTGGCCTTGAACACTGCCAGGGACAGGACAGCCACAGCTTCTCTGGGCAACCTGTGAGAGGGCCTCATCACCCTCATAATGAATAATTTTTTCTAATATCCAATCTGAATCTTTCTTCTATCAGTTTAAAGCCATTCCCCTTTGTTCTAGCACTACCTGCCCCTTTAGGCACTGGAAGCTGCTCTAAGGTCTCCCCAGAGCCTTCTCTTCTCTAGGCTGAAGTCCAGCTTTCTCAGCCTATCCTCATAGGAGAGGAGCTCCAGCCCCCTCAGCATCTTTCTGGCCTTATTACATCTTATCATACACCAAAGAACCTCAAAGTATAATTATTTCAAACTATCGGTAGAAGTCCACCCCATCCTGCATTATTCCAGCTAAGTTATGAACAGAAAATCTTCGCATAAATTTTCCATTTTAAATGGAAAATGGCCAGATTGGTCACTGATGAAATCTAAAAAATATTTTCTACTGATTTAATGATGATGTACATGCTTTCAGTGCAACATGCAGCTCTGCATGGCACACATAATGTGCTCATACTAAACAGACCTACGTAGTTTCCATGAGAATTATTAGTAATGGAAAAACTACAACTTAGACCCGCAGAATATAATCATGACATTGTTCATTAATGCCTACCACCACTGTTAACTCTACTCCAGAAAGTCTCAAGAGGAAGCTAGATATAGTAGCAGAAACTGATGAACTTTCAGCTGCAAGGGGGTGGGAGGGAAAGGAAGCAGACCGATTAGTTGAATAGATTTATTGTATGCCATATTCTATGTTAAAACCCTGTATCTACTATAACAAATTCTTTTGAGTCATTTGACTGTTCTCAATTCAAATACAGGAAAATGCTATCAGGCTAACATGTGTTTGTTCAGCAGGAAACACTTTCTTCAAAATGTAAAATGAGCACTGAAAAGCCAAAACTTTGCTAGAATTGTCATACTGCTATTCCTCAAATATGAGAAGGACCTTTTGATGTTCTCCCATCACATTAGAAAAACAATTTAGTCCGCATGAACCATAGAGAAAAATTCAATGCAGTAACAGCTGAAATGCAGTGTTGTGTCTCCCAAAGATGGAAGACATTATCATACCACTTTCTTCAATTCAGGTGGCAGATTTTATTCTCAGGCCACAAATATTTTCTGACCTTATTTATAATACGACATGAATACAGCCAAAACATCTCAAAGCAATTGTGTAAGCAAAGTTTCTTATTCTAGTTGCTGTATTTCAATGGTCTTTTGGCATCGGTAGAGTCTACATACAACTAGATTAGCAAAATGCACTGTGAGCTGACCTGCACTTCAAGGAAACAATTAAACCAAAAGAGGTTTAGGCTCTTCACAAGTCAAATAAAGATCGTGATCCTGAAAAACTGAAAGAAAATAATTCTGATTACCATCCTTGCAAAACAAGGATAAAATGAAGTAGAAGTGCTTATTTAATCACTGCAATGTTGAAAAAAAAAGAGAGAAAGCAAATTATTTGCCTTGTATTAATTTTAAATAAAAAGAAGATGAACTACAAGAGTTTCTGGGAAACAATCTGACCAAAGCTCAAATACAGCCACCAGATAAATCACCTGATGCAGCGACAGAACAAAGTAAGTGTCATCATTTGCTTAAACAGAAAAAGGAACACATGCCAATTAAAAAAAAAGCCGCAGGCTTACAAAGCACACTGAACAGTGTGAATTATTTCAGTCACTGTGCAAACAGTATCAACTGTTACTGTCACTCATCCATAGACTGCAGCAGCCCTGCCACCGAAATAAAATCCTCATTCTTAAAATTGGTGTCAGTGACCACGCTGAACTCCAAAAATGATTCTACACTGCTATGTGGACATCATAGATATTTTTGTATTGCAATAGTTTTCTGTTGGAAGTGTTTTGCCTTCAAAACACAGTGTTTTGTCCACATTTTACTTCCCCTCTGATGGCAGAGAGCAGATCCTACTAGCTCAGGAAGGAAAATAAACTGTTGTTGCTGTTATCTTCTAGCACTGTGGGGCAAAATGCCAGGCTGTCCAGCAGTCAACAGACCAGTCACAAATCCTGCTCCTTTTTTATTCCCTCCCAATAAAAGAATTGCTATTGACAACCAATTAAGGCACATGGAAAAGAATGCACTAATACTATCCAGGATTATGCATGAGATAGTAGACTGTAGTAGAATTCCTTTCACCATCACTAGTAATGGAAGTAACTTCTGGAAGTTCAAGCTAGCTCTTCCAGTCAATTAGGACTTAGAATACGTATACTATTGTTAAGCTTATTAAATTAGACTAGCATAATTACAAACTGATTGAGCAACAACATTGAAAATTAAAGACTCAGAGTAATAGTAAAAGAATTCTGAAATACAGGTAGCCACTTGGACTCCATCAGCAAGTTAAGTTCGGAAGGAAAATTTGGAAAGGAAGCAGATACCTGAAGGACAGTGCATTTCTACACTGGCATCCCTAGCCACAAATAACTAGGAAACAGGATGACTTGCTACAATTATACAGAAACTTCACAAATATGACCTTTTTAACCACAAGAAAAAACAACTGTTTTGAAAGAAAAAAGGATGCATTATTTTGATCATCATGAAGTATTCTCACTGTTCCATATACTTGCTATACTGCTCACTTATTTCATTTAATCTCAAACCCAGGCATTTTCTACAGAGTTGGAAGCACCAAATATACCAAAGGTAAACCAGACTCTCCAGGAAAATACTAAGCTTCTCCCTTCCTTACATACTCAGACTTTGTAAAACAAGAAACAGTGAAATACATCATAAATCAAATTAGTTTGATATACTCACATTCTGGCATTACGTAGTGTAACATTACGTAAAAAGAGTAAAGAATTGTAAAGAATCATAGAATAGTTCGGGCTGGAAAGGACCTTAAGATCATCTAGTTCCAATCCCCCTGCCATGGGCAGCGACACCTCACACTAAACCATGCCACCC
>JANRGW010006618.1:0-11765 GCA_024733675.1 Psilopsiagon aymara | reverse complement strand
TGCCCATGGCAGGGGGGTTGGAACTGGATGATCTTAAGGTCCTTTCCAACCCAAACTATTCTATGATTCTATGATTTGTTCTTCTTAAGTAAACAGCTTGTCTGGATTGGTGTTAGCTTCTCTAGTGTACAATCCTGTGGTATACTCTTCTCAAATAGGTTTAGAAATAGCAAAGATATCCCCATCTTGGCATTGGCCTAGAGGAGATTTAGAACGTTGGAATGCTGTTAACCTGCTAAAGTTTGACCCTTTACCCAATTAGTTTGTAAATATTTCTTTCAAAGAAAGACTTTCAGCAAACAGGCTAAAATGGCTTTGGGGTGCTGTTTGAGAAGTAAAAGCCACTTAATTCACTGCATAACACCCACTGCAAACTTGCAAGTATACTTTGATTTTCTCTAATCAAATGCTGCCCTACCCTGACTTGCTTTGTTGAGGCCAGAATGCAGCCTAAAGTGGTAGGATTAGGCTGGGTATTAAAATTGCTCATCTATATGTGGTGTAGGAATCTGCTGTTATTTTCTCATACTATTTTCTTCCTGCAAATTGTTGAAAGACAGACCAGTGTCTCCTCTACAAGCTGTGTTGTTGACAACACTGTAGGCAGCATGGTGGCTTCACACTGCCAAGCTCTACCACCTGTAGCTTTGTTTCTTAGCCAGAGTTCATGACTGCAATCTGTTGTGTTTCAATTTGTGGCTCTAGAGTTCTACCCTAAATCCCGCTCTTCTTAAAACCCTTTCAATGCTGTGTTGAAATTTATCACTTTGTTTTTTCTCATTCCCCTTTGTAAATTGAGTACTGCGGTATCTGAGAAAGCTGGAATTGAAAGTGAGTTGGTGGCAGTGACCCTGCTGTTTGGCAAAAGGGTAGATATAAACTGTAAAAACCATTTTTTGCTTTGCAAATAACAGCTGAAAAGGACTGTCTGTAATAGCTGTGTTTATCAATAGAAAATAGTATTTCTAGAGGCTGACTCTGACATAGGAAGCAGATGGGCTACCTGTGTTTGGTAGTGAAATACGACATGATAAATGGAAAATTTGAATAATGTACGTTTACAGATTATTTGTATGGTCATTGTTTTCCTTATTGATACATAATGGGCAGTCCCACAGCTGCTAGGGATGTTCCTTTACTGGAATAGCAATTGACCTCAAACTTGACCTCTCGCTCCTAATGTATGTAATTAGAATCAAACCACAAAATTTGCTCTTTCCAGAAGAGAAAGAACTGCATTAAGTTCTTTGTCCTGCCCTTGGTGGTAAACATCATTCAAACATAGATCATAATTCTTCCCTGTTATCTTTCTGCTGAGCACCATCTCAGCTGGTTCCTTTGATTTTGGTGATAGTTATTGTGTCCTATTGCTAATAAGTTTACTTGTTAAAAAGGACAAATTGTTTTGGATCTGGAACTAAAGTGAAATCGCAACTTTGGTTGTTAGTAACACTGTCTTAGTTCTGTGATGTACTTCTCTTTGTAAAGGAATTGTGGATTCCTTTACAAAGTGCTTCTTGCACTTAGCTACGCAGAATTTGCCTTTTTCCCTGTTGAAATGCAAATGTCCTGGGGAAGAGCATGGCAGTTTTTCATCAACATATGGTGATATTATCCAGCCCCTCAGGGCAGGAGGTAAAGAATATCCTTATGTGCGAGATACATTACTAAAACTGGAATGTAGTTAATTCAGGGAAAAAATACCATGGATTCTGGTTTAATATGTTGCTGATAAAAGCAAAAATACATGTGATGTTATTCCATATGAAACCCTTCTCAGACACCAGCAGTTTTAGTGTGACTGGATTTTTTAGACTAGCATTTTACCCTCAAGTTCAGGTTCCCTTTTCACAGCTATGTGATTGTCCACAAACTCAAGTCAAGCTTCCCATCTTCCACATAATAAGATTGCATTAGACCACAGTTCAGAACTAGGTGACTTTTTCTGTCCTGTGTTTTACAGGTTTTCAGTTAGTTTTCAATCTGAATGTTTAACCTATTTTGAAGTTATCTTCCAAGGAAATTTTTGGGGTTTGTAATTCAGTGTAAGATCTCAAGGTCTACTGTCCACCATTTAATCTTTGTGACAAAATCTGATCAACAGTATGTTAGAAATTATTATTAATTAGTGACCCTGTAAATTCTCTGTGTGTTTCAATTGTGTGTGTTGCAAATTTTTCCTGTGTAATGATGTGGAACTTAATAGGAAGCACATAAATAATCTGGATTCCCTCAAGCTGAAGAAAGCAGCTGCCCCAGCTCAAGATGCATAGAGGGGAGCAGGGTCAGACAGTGCTTTGCTGGACATGGTGGTGGGCTCTGACAGTGCTGCGGACTTCTTTCCATTGCAAGTGTGAGAAGGTCCTGAGAAGAGCAAAGTGAGAATGCTGCAGTACCCTGCTTTTGTATCCCATTTGGTAGGAATTGTTCAGAGGAACTAAGAACAATTTTCCCTTTAGCCCCCTGTCAATTCCTCATCCTCCACTGTGACTCATTACAAATAGAAACCACAGCTCTCAAATTTGTGAAGATACAGCACACAGAGTTTCCTGCTCTGGAAACTCTGTAGAAGCCATTGCTGGGCTATGTGCCGGCAGGGGAGGGGAATTAGTGTGGCTTTGCACAAAGGCAGTGCTTGCAGGTAAAGCAGAGGCAGACATGGTCTGTTCCTCTTCACCAGAAGAATTGCAATAAATCCCCCCAGCCTTTGTTTGTGCCAGTGGTAATAGGCACAGCCTCCTGATGGCAGCCTGCTGAGAGCCTTCCCCAATAGATGCATCTTAACGAATGCATCTGCTTTGCACCACAGGAGTGGAGGGGGATTCCTGGGAGAAACAGACACAAACATGCACAGAAAAGTCTGGGTAGAATGCAAACAGGTTTGCTGCCTTTAAAGGAAAAAAAGAGACCGTACTGTTACATGCTTCCTTATGTCAATTTTATTGTTTCTGTGTAACCTAATTAGCCATGGACAAGACATAGGCCCCAACAAGCTGTTAAACACCACTGGCATTTGTGGCAGGAAGCATAACTAATGAGCTAAGTTGGAGGTAGCTGAGCCGCACACTATTAATTGGTATTTCACTCCTCAGCTATTGCTCCTTTGCTCTTTGCATGACAGGTCAGAGCAGATTTCCTCTCAGTTGTGGGTGAGGACTCTTTGAGGGCAGATCCTGCCCCAGTGCATGTACAAAGTGGCTGATAAAGAAGGGACACTCTGGAACATGGTCAGCGCATGAGGGTAACAGCCCTGAGATTAATTAGGGATGCAGCATGGCCGACCAAATGCTAAGAGAGGAATCAGGCCTCAAAAAATTTACATGGTTTAAAACTGTAAACTGTCAAAAAACAGTTTTAACCTGGTTTTTGGGGGTAGTGTGTATGGTGCTTAAGATTAAGGGAGTTTAAGTGTTTCCTGAAGTAGGTGAAACCAGAAAGGGGAAAAAAACCAAGTGGAATAAAACTTGAGATTAATTGCTTTCAGAGCTCAGCTTTCAGGAGACCGTCAAGTATAAGATTTTCTAATAGTCATGATTGTTAGCAGCACTTTGAAGTCTGTATCTGTGCTAGTAATGTGCTAAACTAAAGTTTTGGGTTTGCAACCCTAATGAGAAAAACCCTGAGATTGCTACCCATGGCAATTTGAATACATGTTTTCAAACATCCTAGGACAAACAAAAGTAGGACAGTTTACTCTTCATGGTTCATCTTCCTTTCTGGTTTCTGTGCGCTTACAACTAATTTTCTTTTAGGCCTTCAGGCTCCAGGCCTTAATCTTAACAGGATTAGGAACATCCCTGCGAATCCAGCCTTTTTCTGACCAGGAGAAGCCATTCATTCATTAGAAACCAAGGCTCTGACAGTGTGGGTATGTCTGTCTGCCCATCCCTGCAATGTCTTGGTCACAGTGATTCTGTGCCTGTTGTCTGCCAGGGATGCAATGAGAGGAGCTTGGCAGACTCATTATTAGTGTTTAGACAGTTTTCTTCCTGAAGTGATACGTCTAAAGACCATGCATAGTTTTAAAATTTAAAATGTACCTCTGAAAAAATATGTATCTTGTGTTTTAGGACTCAGTAACAACAGTGTGTCCCCCAGCACAGGTTGGACTGGTCAGATTGTTTCTGTTCTTGGGGAGGTAGAAGCAAATGGTGTCTTGTGGTTAACTTAGTATTGCACTTCATGTGTATGTTTGTCTAATTCTAATCATACTAATTCTAATCAAACTTTTAGTATATCATGATGCTATTAGCTGGAGGGACCGATATGTCAACCACTTGTCCTAGGTGTCCTGAGTAAGATGACCCTCAAATTTCAATTTGAGGAACTATTTTTGAGAGATACTGGTTTTGGAGTAGCGCATGGGTTGTCTGCCTTCTCAATGCATGGTGAGACTCTTGCTTTGCAGAATCAGGAACACAACGGAATACACTGTACATCAGACCTCTGTTGAGGTTTCCATTTTACCTGATGGCTCACCTCAGTGTGATGAAGTACCTTGTGTGGAGGACTTTTGTTTCACTTCTGGGGTTTGGGGTTGTCTCAGGTCTCTCAGAAAGCAGGTGGATGGCTGTGATCTGCAAGGAGAGGGAGCTGCCCCATGGCCTCTGCTGTCCTTCATACCATGATGGATGCATTGCCTATGGAGAGGTTAGTGGCCATTTGGAGAGCCCTGAGAAATCACTTGCAGGGAAAAAGACTGTAAATATTTTTCCTGGAGCTGCTCAATGCCTGCAATTAGGCTGTTTAAAGCAGGTAAATGCTGACTGAGCTGTGGCTGTGAAACAGCTTGAACTAATCTGAGCCATGGTGCCCTGCGCACAAACCACTTGGTTTCGTAAGGTACTGGCGGTTGTGATGTCCTTTTTTTTATTATTAAACAATCAATAAGTCAGAGGAATGTATTGAAGGTATTTTCTGGTTCATATTCACTGCTGTCTTCTGCCCTCCCTCATGTCCATGTAAAGTCAATTTCAAGAGCCAGTCTTGCCTTTCAGCTTTGCTGTGAATGGCAGATACGTAAATCCATTTGTTGCTATTAATATTAATGCACAGATAATGTTTTCTTCCTTTCCTGGAAAGGGCAGGCAGTCTTAATTCCTTCATCTTTTGAGGTGTTACTTTCATGTGCAAGGCAATGATTTTTGTGTGGGCAAGCTGCAGCTCATGATTACTGAAGGGTATTTGGGAGAAGGGCTCCCGAAGGGCTCAGTGTCTTCCGGAAACACACTGAGCCCTTTCTCCAGACTTTCTCCATGCATCTTGTCAAAGAACAAGGCTGAGATTATTCATGTGTACATAAATATGCATATGAGGTAATAAATACACCTGAGCAGTGGTGTTGGAGGATATAAAAATAAGAAACAGGTGCAAATTTCCTATTCCTTAGTAGTTTTACTTAAAAGTGAACAATTTCTAATGCAAGAGTTAAAGATAAAATATCTGTGGGGTTTTGGCAATCCATGTCTTAATGAAGATCTATTGGAGGGGTATAGTGGGATGGGAAACAATAGAAAATGATTGTCTAGTGGTTAGAAAAGGAGACAAAAAAACATAGGAGGTCATCATTAAGGCTCAGAATCACACAGCTTGATTTCATAAATGCATTTGAGTTTACTACCAGCAGTAAACTGAAAAATGCACTCTCTAGTGGAAGCATACCATTTCAGGGATGAATAAAAAGCACAATTAGCTCATTTGATAAGTGATGGAGCTACCAGCTCTGCTTGTATTAATCATTACTGTTATCAGAGATGGAACTGTCAGAACTTCTTAACAACAGTGGTGATCTGAGAAGCTTTGTTAAATCTATTTGGCGTAATGCTGTTCATGTCAGTATCACAGTTTTTCACACAATACTTTGCATTATATTTTCCTGAACTTGGAACTATTGCATATTATTAAGATACTATCAAGATATTTTTGTATTTTACATTTGGAATTGTTTTCTGTAAGATAGAATTTCCAGAAATGACTGAGTGTCCTGAGCTGATGTTTTGACCTTTCTGTGCTGCAGAGGAGCTTGAGGAGAAAAGCTTGAAGTCATTGTGAGAAGAGGATTAAGGACTGTTTAATAATAGTGTAATGTAACCTAGTTTACCAGTAGAGACTCCTTGTCTCTCTCTAACAAAAGGTCAAAGTTATATAGAAAGATGCCTAGAGATAAAGACTCACAGTTAATGGACTATGTATTTTTGCTGGTTTCCTTTAGTGGTCACTCAATAATGCCACTTTTTGTTGCTTTTTCAAGTTATAAATTTTTAAATGTAATTTTGCAAGCACAGTTTTTACTAGTCAAAAAACCCCAATCAAAACAGTTCTGACTGCAAAGTTTTGCTCTAAGATTTATTTTCATTTTGAGATGCATTACAAAAATTCAGAGAACATATGCAGATCAGGCACACTGTTACAAATAAGAGATGGCTGATGGGAATTTGCATAGATCTTACACCAAACCACAGAATGAAGGAAAGAATATGGGGATTGCAGCTCCTTTACTTTCTTCTCACTAGGATAGGGTGGACTCAGCTTTGTTCTGTTAGTAATTTCTGTAGGCAAAATATGTGTAATACTATGTATGGGACTAAATTCCAGATCCCTAAGGAACCTTCTGTGAATGGGCTCATGGCTGCTGTCAGTTGGGGTTGGCTGCTTTATGTTCTTTTCATCTTTCTGTGGCTTGGGAAGTGTGCAAGTTATTGTCTGTCTCCTTACTTGTTTGTTATTTATTGTGGTGGTGTCTGCCCTCCAGACTAGTTTGTTTTATGGAGTAGGTGCCTACCAAGTTGTCTCACATTTGTTTTCTTAATTACTATTTTCAGGATCCAACAAACCTGGATAAGTTCAATGTCTCCAACTTTTTTCATGTTAAGAACAACATCAAAGTAATAGATCCAGGTAAGGATGAATTGAAGTAAGGCTAAGAAAACATTGACCCAAATATGCAAATTCTAAAGAAGACATTATGGAATTGACAGTTTCCTGGACGGACATCCCTCTGTGGTTAGTGGTAACTTTGAAAGCTTCTTGGAAACGTGAATAACTTGTCAAAACTGTCCCTGTCACATCAAAAGGTGTTAACAGATTTTGAAGCAAAGACACGATTCTTTGAGAAATCATTAACTGTCTCTGTCGAGTGCTGTGCAAACATGGCAAGTTTTCCATACCCTGAAAGAGTAGGTAGATGAGAGACAAGTGAGGGGGGAGAAAGAATTTGCCAAAAGGTCCATTAGCCTTGTACCAGACCCAACACAGGAAAACCTGCATCTTCTCATGTATCTTCGTCAAGAGTCTGCTAGGCTCTTTTTTGAGTATATCAAGAATATATTTTCCATCCTTCTTCCTGGAGAGCAGTGGGCATCTTCCAAGTTAAAGATGGAAATAGATTTTTCAAAAAAGTCCCTGTATTATGTTAATAATAAAAAATAAAATACTTTTTCTTTCTAGATATCTAAGAAATTTGCTTCTCAGTTCTTTTATGACTTTTTGATAGCTAAATGCTTAGTAATACCTTCTGATACTAAAGTGCTGGAGGAAAAAAATCGCTTCTTTGCCCTTGTGGTTTAGAACTGTTTCTGATGAGGCCTAATTGCTGATTCTAAGCATGGTGTGTTTTTCTGGGTCTGTTATGCTCATCTTTGGGTTTTTCTAAAGCTACTAGTTCAGCAAGCAAGTACCTCTCTTTCCATTTACCTGCTAAAAATAAGTGGGCATTATCTCAGGGATGGAATATCTGATATCCAGCAAATAGTGGGCGCAGCAAGACAGAGAACAAGTGAAACTTGTAAAAATAAAAAAGATTAAATGAATGAAACTCTCCAGTCCGGTCACCGGCCTCCTCCTCCTGTATCACGTTAAAGAGCTAGTCTTGGAATTTTTGCATTGCAGGCCTGGCGCACAGTGAGGAGACAGAAGGCAGAAGTTTATATTGTACCCAATTGTATCTTGTCTTTATTGTTCTATAAAAAATTTACAAGACTTGTGTGAACTTAGATAATTTCTAATGGTTTCAAAGAAATTCTGGCAGTAGTTTATTGGAAGTTGCTGGGGTTTTTTCTTGTATTTCATCATACTGGCATATACTGTGCTGTATTTAAGTGATACTGTCATTAGCGTTATACATTGATGTTTGATACTGTTTCTGCAGTAATAAATGTAGTTACCAGGTCTTTTTATTTAAAAAGAATGTAGAAATAATATCAGGAAGATTTTTATGTAACTGCATATGTAATAAACTGAAGGAGAACAACATAGAGTTTTTCTTTTAACTCTGAATGATTTGACTTTTTGTCTTACATAGATGAAGAAAAAGCCAAATTAGATCCATCTTACTATTTGAAAAATACAAATACAGAGACCCGAGAGACTTTATTGGAGCTTTATAAGGAATTCAAAGGTGATGAGATTCTAGCAGCTACTATGAAGGCTCCTGAAAAGAAGAAAGTGGATAAGCTGAATGCAGTAAGTAGATTTAATTTGTAATTTGGTACTGATTGACTTCTTCAGGAAGGATAATAGATGTTTTTCAGCTTAGAGGCCGTATTGCTGTATAAACAGACACTACCCCTGCTTTCTGTTACGTGGAAGTTTGTCACAGAAAAGAATATAAGAATCATACTTAAATTCCTTAGAAATACATTGGATGTGTTAATGCATTTCTCTTTGTTAAAACATTGTAAGTGATTTTAGAAATGGAGCACACCAAGAAGGGAAAATCTTTATGATGTGGTTATGATGTGTATGTTGGCAGAACCTTTTTTCCCAGGTTGTAATCTCTTTCTTTGAATTTGTTTAGCATTGCTTCCTTCAGTTATTGGCAGAGAGAACACACCTTAAGGGCAGTGCAAGTGAATCATTTCTGGTGTGGGCAAATATATCAGTCATCCACAGCTGCTTCTCCATTTTTTTTCCACTGGAATGCAGGATTTTTGGTGGACTATTTTAAAGGATGTTCTTCCAGGTGCATGTTGCTGTGTGTTCATGGTTGTCAAGAAAAGCAACTCACCTGCATCTAGATTTCCTACATCAAAGGCTGTTTGAAATTGGCAAGACAGAATATTCTTCTTTAATAATTCTGGGATGCATGTGTGTTTCTGCTTTGATTACACTTAAACAGAAATGAATAGCAATGCAGCATGCACCTTTTAATAAGAAGGTTTAGTGACAGATATGGGAGCGTATGTGACCAAGGAGTAGGATCACATTTGCCCCTTTTTCAGGGCATTATAGTATTATGGGAAAACAAAAGATGTAGGGAGGAAGAAAAGAGGTAAGAAGACAATGAGCTGTACACATGTTGAAGAGTCAGATTGTCAGCTAATGATATGGATGGGCATAACTGAAAACTTGCAGAGGGTGCAGTGTAACCTTTACAGATAGAGCATTAGCTTGACCTGTGTTCTTTACCAGGTGTTGCCCCAGAGCCACTAAACTTACCTGTGGGTTTATTAGATCTTTGTAATTTACTACAAAATCCGTGTGTGACATTCACATTTCCTTTCTGCAGGAGAGCTACAAAGCTCAAAATAGTCATTGGGAACAATGGGATAGCACCTCTGCGTGCAGAAGGGCCATGTGTGGGAGAGAGGATGGTTTGCTTTCCTCCACAGAATCTCTGTGGTTCACTGGGTTTTCCTTCCACTTACTCAGCAACGTTGGAGAATTTTACAGATGTCTTGCCAGCAGTATTCCTTTCATATCTCCACCTGTGGATGTACAAATACATTCTCATAACAGAATAAGCAATAAGCTCCTTCAGCTCAATGCATGGAAAGCCTTAACTAGTTTCGTCAGAGCAAATGTTTATGGGCAACAGATGGAGAATTATCATTGCATTGTGCATTTGCTTCTTTCTATGGGAACTAGAGCGGAAAGTCTGCTTTCCAAACAGTAACATTTGTGTGGTTTTAGTGCTTATATAGTATCTTTAATAGATAAATTTTATGATCTAATGTCTGTCTTTTTCTCTTGTGTTTTCCTCTGCAAACAGGCTCACTATTCCACTGGAGCAGTAAGTGCTTCCTTCACCTCCACTGCAATGGTGCCTGAAACTACACATGAAGCAGGTACCAGAACTACCTAGATATAAGCTGTTTATTTACTTCCAGTTTTAAAGTGTGCTCCGTAGCAGATATTCAGTTATGAGAACTGAAGGAATGCATTGATAATTGGTCAGTACTGATGCTGTGGAAATGTATTCCCTGAGCAGATATATCTTTACTTTCCACTGAGCTCATTCTGAAAATAATGGAGCAATTATGAATTAGCTTCGGCTTTGAATGGCAGTTACTTACATTGAACTGAAATTAATGAGGTCTTTTCTATGCCTGGGAACCACAAAATGGGATACCCACTTAAGTAGGTTAGGAATGAAGTATGGTCTCTCCTCAAATAGCACACAAAATCTTGCCTATCAATTTGGCATAACCTGGTGTTGGTTAGAATGACAGCAGTTTTTACGGTGATAACATTTGATTAATTGCATTTCAAGGTTATACAAAAATGCATTTTAGTACAATAAAGATTTTCATTCGTTCTCCAGCCTAAACACAAATGTGTAAAATTTAATTAATTTGAATATTGATTAAATAGCTGAGTGATTAGTATTTCCAGCTGAAGAGAAAGGTCTGGCTTTTGACGCTAAAATTTAGAAGTATGTAACACGCTTGGGCTAAGATTGAATACGTTGCTCAAGCTACATTCACCAAGTTCAGTTCCTTTGAGTGGTGGGTTACAGTGATCCACAGGTGACTTTTGAGTGTTGAAAACATCTGAATAACTGGTCATTTTGACAAAATGGAAGTGGAAACATCCTAGATTGATCCTTTGGTTTGACTTTCCAGTAATATTTTCAGTAACCGCTTCATTTGTTTCCAGGACTGGGTGGGTCCTCATATGTCAGCAATTTGTGGTTGACAGATGACTACCTGCTTGGCTTCCAAGTTTGACAAGACACAATTTGGTTTCAAAGTAACGTTGGTGGTTGGTAGACATTACTTGAAAATTACAGTTTGTAATATTGAATGCTTCTGTTACTTAGAAATATAGATTATACTGTTGGCTCTTGGGGAGTTGGTGGTTTTCTGTAATGGAAAGTGTTTTGCACAGAGATTAATGTGAGGTCATCATAGATGAATTGCAGAGTACATTCTCTGGAGACCCAGTACCCCAGGGGAAGAGGTCAGACAGTAGAGTCTAGCAGTTTTTCTGACTATTTCTAAAGACCAATGAATAAGCTTCCAGAGAGATAATTATTGTATTTTGCTTTGATACAGCTGCTATTGAAGAAGATGTTGTGAGATACGCATACGTGAAGAAGAAGGGCTATGTGCGACTTCACACTAATAAGGGAGACCTAAACTTGGAGCTGCACTGTGATATGGTACTGTGTGCCCATAAAATGAATCTCTTTAGACAGCAGACAGAACAGGAGCTGGCAATGGAAATGTCAAAAGAAAAGGAATAGTTTGTAGCTGTAATAGGTACAGATAAATAAGTAGCTTTCAGTTGATTTACAATGTAAATTGCAAATGTATATATATTATTTTATATATTATCCTACTATAAGTGTAAATGTTCTCTCTGAGTAGTCTCATACATTTTAGTGGACTGCTTACAGCATGTCATAGAATCATAGAATAGTTAGGGTTGGAAAGGACCTTAAGCTCATCCAGTTCCAACCCCCTGCCAGGGGCAGGGACACCTCCCACTAAACCATGCCACCCAAGGCAATGTCCAACCTGGCCTTGAACACCACCAGGAATGGA
>JANRGW010006616.1:0-11349 GCA_024733675.1 Psilopsiagon aymara | reverse complement strand
CTGAAAGTCAAAAACACAGCACTGCACCAGCTACCAAGAAGGAGAAAAATGACTGCTACTGCTGAACCCAGGACACAGAGGCTTATTTCAGAATAAACAAGCCTCAGCGTAATATTTTGGCCTTTTTTACTTTTCTAGGTGCATGTATCTGTACGTGCAAACCTGAGAGTTGTCTGTTGTTGAAGTAATGTCCCCCCACTCCCTGACTTTTGTGTGTAATAAACAAAAACAGTACTTGCAGCAACTGAAATGGTGGGTAAAATGCATTGTTAGACTGTTTTTGCCCCTCATGTATTTCTGGGAAACAGCTTGGGAAAAAGATGAGTTTTGCATTGCACTGCAAATACAGCAGCCCTTGAACTTGCCCTGCAGCACATCCATCTGGCCCTGGTAGATCCCTCAGGATAGCTGCTCTGCTTGCTGTGCTGTGTCCATGTCTAGTGCCACAGCAGGGTTGTGGTAGGGTGGCAGCTTCCTGAGCTCTCCAGGGTCCAGTTCATTTCAGGATTCAAACATGTAAAAAAGGGGTTTGAAATTGATGTGCCATTGTCAAGGCAGTGCCGGGCACAGGCATTTCTGGATTTGTGGTCATTCTTCACTCTCTCACTTTGCCTCTTCCCTGTCTCCCAAGAATCTGCCATGGCTCATGACTCCTTCCAGGGATCCACAGACACTTCCTTGGCAAGCCCCTCACAGCCTGTGCATCTCTCTGTCACATGAAATTAAATGCTGTCATTGGGTGTTTCTGCTACCCTATTCTATTTAAAGACCAATCAGCCTTCCTGTCATAGGAAGTTCAAGAAGAAGGCAGATGGGGTGCAGAAGTTGTTTGCCTGCCAAAACAGAAAGCATTGGCCACTGTACCCTGGCACATGCCCAAGATGTTGCTGCTTCCAGCCCTTTGACAGCTTATCTGGCTCCAAGTGAAGTCCCTGCCCCCTTGCAGGCCGGGCTGGGAGGCAAATGGCACTATCACCCACAGCTGTGTTTAAGGTGGCTGAATTGCACATCTCAGAGGAGAAGTCTCACATTAGGCTGGTGATGCAGCTGTTCTGAAGTAGGCTGTAGGTAACCATCCTTTTCCAGTTGTCCCAGAGTGGGGTCTCCACTGCCACTGAGCTGGTTCCTTTATTGGATGTTAAAACATCCCATGGTCGATTATGCTTGCAGACTGTAGTGACCTGCAGCTCTTGATTCACGTCTTTGCACAGCACTTGCCATGGTGGTGCTAAGCCTGCAAGTGACTATTAGGTGGTACCATATACATTTTAATCAATATTAATATCCTTTGGTGGCCAAAAAGAGCTACCAATGGCTGCTCTGGTAACATGAGCCTACTGTGAGATAGGAATAACCACCTCTAGCCACCTTTTCCACCCCTTAGCCCCTACACAGTGCAGGTAGAGGAACTGGATACATCACAGCAACCCTAAGGTGACCAGAGTGTCTCTCTGAACTGGTTAATCTTAGAGTTTATGTCTAAGGTGCAGATGATTCTGATGCTTTATATGACTTTTACATTCACAATTACAAGTAGAATGACCTTAGAAAGACTGTAATAAATAAATATAAACCTACTGGCCAAAGCTGGAGGGAGTGACTGGAAAAAGGTGTTTTTGATGGGTTTCAGGTAAGTGGAAGGGAGAGTTGCAGTCTAGTTAACAGTAATCCCAGGAAATGCAGCATTTTGAAAGTTTCAAATGTGCTACTTTTCTTATAATTCCATCCCTAAACCTTCTTTAGCAGTTTGATCTGAATTAATGTACTGTATGATATGACATGGATAGTGCCCACATAACTCACACTGCCAGACAAATCTCTTTCATTCCAGATGGTGCTATTGATTTGTGTAGCTGATTTATACATCTCAGTGAAGAGCTATGTGTGCTATACACACAGCAGAAGCTTACCAGTGACTAACCAGTAACATACAGGCCAACTTATAGTTAGTTTTTACATCATTTGTACCATGAAAAATTAAACAGAAAGGAGGAGCTGTCTGAGGGAACCAGTGTTGGGTAAAGAAAATTTTGCTTAGCTGAATTTTCTTAAAGTGAATGAAAGTCTATGGAGGAGTTTATCCTAAAGACAGTTACGAATGGCAAGAAATTGTTCTATAAATGAGATTTTTAACACATATAATAAAGAAAATATCTTGGTGACTGATAGTCAGGTCAGTCCCATGACCAGGCAGTCATATTTCTGTTTGCATAGTAAATAATGGTAATCTTTATTTCTGAAGATACATATTTGTTTTGTATTTGTTTCCCACAGGAGTTCATTCGACTGGGTAGCCTCAGTAAGTTGTCTGGAAAAGGTTTACAGCAACGGATGTTCTTTCTGGTAAGCAAGAAGACAGTTTTTCTTTATGTAATTAAATGTAACTATAGGCAACTATTAGACATACTGGTAGACTTGAATTGTGAATTACAGCATACATGTAGCTGATTGTTAAGAACTTTCATTTCTGTCCAAACCCAATATTCTCTTTATATAACTGCTTCTTAAAAAAGATAAAGCTATTTTTATATGACACTGTGAATACAATAATAAAATTATATCTCCTAGCACGTCATCTTAAATAGAAGCAGAGTCATTATCAAATGAAACGTGGCACCAGGGTGAGTGATCATATCCAGAAAGGAAGATAAATAGTAACTCCTGGTGGTATGAATGATAATCCACATAATGCTCTCAGAGCACATTACAGAACCAAGTTTGTCCAGGGTTCAGCCCACAAAATCTCCCAGTGTGTTGCTGGACCTGCCTTTACCTGAAGATATGTTTTGTGGCTCCCACATGAGGAAAGGTGATCTCCTTCCACCATCACTTGCACCATTTTCAGGGTATGTGGATCAGACTCTGATCCACAAGAACTGTAAAGGCGATTCCTCCTTCTTCCTAGCCAGCTGGCTTCTCCCAAGCTCTGCATCCTGCTGCTGCTGGTAAGTCCTTGGTGCCAGGGCACCAGCAGGATGCCCAGCTGAGTGCACAGATATTTTTAGTCCAGTTCTAGTCCAGGAAAATACTTCCTTGGCTTCTCTTATGCAGAAGGTGAAGACTGTGGGTGTGCAGAAGCAGCTTGCGAGTGTGCTAGGCTTTACAGGGTGTCTGACATCTAATCTTTCAAATGAGCCAAAGATAGAACAGCTAAATCTACCTGGGTAGGATTATCCTCTGCTTTTAAAGGCGCTAAAGAGTGAATATGGTTCATGTTTTCTTGTGTGCCACAATTCTTGTTACCGGATGGTGCCTCCATATTATACCTGTATAAAACATTTAAAGTCAGTTTCTTGTGCTGTCAAAAAAGTCTTTGGTCTATCTCAAGCACCAGAATCTTTTTGGAGGTAAAAAACCCGGGTCAGTATCCTGGGACTCTGAATATGCGTGTAATCATTAGCAAAATTAAATCCCCCTCTAGTGGCTGATCCACATAGCTTAAGAGTTATTGCTATTGGGTTGTGGATGTGTGTAGTGAGAGCTCAGCTTCACACCACAGAGTGTGATTTTCTTGCTGCTACTGTCTGGTTTGAGACAGAAATCCTTTTACCCAGGTGGCACAGTGAAAATATGCCATTCATTTTACAGCAACAAAATGCAGGTGGGCATTTGACATGCTTTTGACAACTGCTGTTACATGGAGGAAGCTCTACAAATTGAGATACTCAGTCTCTTCAACTTGGTATTTCTAACCTAAAGCCATCTGTATCTCTCCTTCTGAATATGGGGAGTAACAGCCACTTACTTCAAAATTACATTGGACACACATCTCGATCATGCTTACTTATCTTTCCCCACAAATGGGAAGAAAACATTGATGAAAAACCCTTATCTGCCATAGCTTCAAAGTGTGGCGGAGTGCAAAATGTATTACTTGGTTTCATTCCTGTTGTGGCTTGTTAGTTCAGACCCAGAGATCATGACGGGAGAATTAAAAGGCATCATAAGATATCCAGTGGAAAATTGCGGGAATGTGTCTGAGACCATCTGGGAAGGAAGGCAGGGAAATTACTGGTGCTAGTCCTAGGTACTGGAATATTGTGGAAGCCAGTATTTTGGATTCAAGCGTTAGGACTGCCATATAAATAGCCAGTACGGAGAAGCTTTCCCATATTTACCATTCATTTACCATGTTTTTTTTCTACATGCATACATGCCAACATCATCCTGATAATGCCTATTCTTGCTTTTTAGTTTAATGATATCTTGTTGTACACAAGTAGAGGCCTGACAGCATCAAATCAGTTTAAAGTCCATGGGCATCTCCCACTGTATGGCATGACAGTAAGTATCATGAGAACTTAACTTAAGGGATATGTGCGTAAATGGCCATTTGTCATCCCATCTGCATTGCTTGATGAATTTCTGCTGGACTAAAAGCAGCAGCCAAGGGCTGTTCTCTGATTCAGAGGAGTTGTGACTACATTTTCCAGGGCCTGATGGGGCTGTGTTGGCTTTGGTGTGTGTTCATGCAGCATTCTACACAAAGGTGATTATATAGCAGAAGTGGAGAAAAAAAGGCATTTGTGGGGGCAGCTTCCTCGTAATGCAAACTTCTTGTGAGATGGGTTCTTTGTAAACTGTAAATTTATCTGTGTTTCCTACAAGTATTTCATCAACAATTGCTTATAGACACCCTATGCTATGCAAGTAAATAGGAGCAACAAACTAGTTTCTATTAAAAAATATTTCCTAGTGTTTTCAGCTCTGTATCTTAAAGCCAAAGTGGTGGGAAGCTGGCAGCAATATGTTGGAGGTTTTGTTACAATTCTTGTGGGGAGCAGTGAATTGAAGCCAATAGCACCTTGTTACCTCCTCTTCTTGCACAAGTTCAAAAAGATTTTTGCTAGTTTCAAAACACTTGCATCACCCTCCATGATTTTCTTTGGAACTTCTCATGGGTTTGTATCTACTCAGTACTGTATTCCTGAGAATTGAGTTAGGTAATCACTACCACTGTAACTGAATTACTCTGAACACTTGCAAGGCTTCACGTTTTATCTAGGGTTTCTAGAAATCCACTCTATTGATAGTCCACTTGGCATGGACTTGTTCACAACAAAACTGTGTTATGCTGTAGTGTCCAGCATGTAACATATCCTTTTGCATGATTAATCACTCTTCTGAGTGATTATTTTCGTCACTATTTTCCTTCTGGTTTTGGACACTAAACAGACAAAACCATGCTTTTGGTGTAAGAGGTTATTGCAGAACTTACTTTTTTCCCAACTTCAAGCCACCATTTTTTTTGCAATACCTACCTAAGAATTGTTATTTGCGAACATTTCTCTTAGTTTTCCCCAGTGGCAAGAGCTTGTTCAGTTCACTGTTTCACCTTAAGAAAATGTACTTCTGCAATCTGACTGCATTTGGGCTTTTATATCTCAGATAGAAGAAAGTGAAGAGGAATGGGGGGTTCCTCATTGTCTAACACTGCGAGGTCAACACCAGTCCATCGTTGTTGCTGCAAGGTAATTCAATGATGAAAACATACATATATAAACCGTATATCTGCAGCTTTCACAGTGGGAAAGGTAAAAAAGCAGAGGCAGAATTTTGTTTGGATTTTCTCCTAAAACAGTTTCAAAAGCGTACTGTTTTCTGAAAGCCACCTGTTAAGAAACAAAAAATGTGAATGGGCAGAACAGAGTGGTCACTGGGCAAGTTAGAACCAAACCTGAGTTACTAGGAGAAAAAGCCTAGCATTTTGGGTCTGAATTCTTCACTATGGGGGTGGTGAGACACTGGCACAGGTTGCCCAGAGAAGATGTGGCTGCCCCATCCTTGGCAATGTTCAAAGCCAGGTTGGATGAGCAACCTGGTCAGTGGAAGGTGTCTCTGCCCATAGCAGGGGGGTTGGAACTGGATGATCTTTAAGGTTCCTTCCAACACAAACGGTTCCATGATTCTATAATTTGTTTATTTGAAATAAAAGTAAGCTCAGATTGTGACTATTTTTTAGCATTTGCTTCCAGCCTGTATGAAATCAAGTAAAACCTGAATTTTCATTGTTAGTACCCGCTCTGAAATGGACAAGTGGACTGAAGACATTCAGATGGCAATAGACCTGGCAGAGAAAAGCAGTGGCCCTGCCCCAGAGTTACTGGCTAGCAGCCCACCTGACAACAGTAAGTAAATGCTGGAGAGGAGGTTTTATTCATTTTTTTCAAGTATGATTGGTAATTGCTTCTGAGTAAAATGGTGAAAAATGCTGGCCACAGGTCAAACTGGTACATTTGAAGCTGATTTATATATATATATTTATATATGTGCAATTTTAATGTTCTTGTTGATGTTAGCAGAAAGTTACACTGAATAGAGAAATGACTTAAGCATAAAGATTCCAGGAACTATTTAACAAGATCTGGGCAGTGCCTGTCCTTGGAAGGTGTTTAAAGCAGCAACAAAGCACGGTAGTTAGTCTTTGATTCTAAAACATAAACCAGAAACACGTAAAAAGAGATAATCTATTTAACGTCTGCACAAAATTACTTTTAAAAGTGTGATTTAGTTCACAATATTGTGGACAGAATTGATTTGTTTATTTTTCCAATTATATATGTTGTTGCATAGAGGAAGAAAGATGCTTTTTCCCTGCATTTCATAGAGTCTCCTGATGAAACTACTGTAGACCAGGAATCTGAGGACGACCTCAGTGCATCCCGCACCTCACTCGAACGTCAGTCACCACACCGTGGCAACACTACGGTGCACGTCTGCTGGCACAGAAATACCAGTGTTTCAATGATCGACTTTAGTATTGCTGTGGAGGTATCTGCCTCAGAACAATCTGAACTGCAGCTCCAGATTCGCTCTTGAATGACAATTTCCTTTTTGCTCCTCCTTAATAAGTGCGCTATTCTGTTGTTTCCTTCCTGTTCCGTTGTCTCCTCCTGAGGAAGTTTCAGGCACACCTATTTGATTATCCTTAAAAGATGGCATAAACCATCAGTCAAGAAACATGTATCCACTCCTGGTGTATCTTCATAATTTCAGTTAGAGCAGTAATTTTCGTAGAAGTAACTGTCCAAAAAAATGCTGATGCCCTTTAAAATTTAAAGTAGGTTGAACTACTTAATGCTCTGTTATAGAGGCATTAAGTCATTGTTTGAGCTGAAAGGATATTGTCTTTAGCTGCTGCAGCCAGTTTTACTTACATGTATTACTAACAAACATACTTTCTTTACCCAGCCATCTTTTCTGGAACCTTGTCTCATTGCTCAGTCTCATCTGCTTTTTCTTTATTTGCGTTTTCCACCTCAAAATGAAAATCCGTTTTTCCCTCCCCAGTCACAGCTAAGCCAATTTGATGTGCATTCCTTAAGTCTGCACTCAACAGATAAGATGCAGGCATTGACTTCTCAAAGATTAAAATAAAAGCCTCCCCATTCAGTGTAGGTTATAGGATGAGGTGGTAAGCTGGCTTAGGTGTTCTTCCTTCACTCAAGGGAGTCTCCAGGAGTTCTGGGTATTTTGTCACAGTTCTCAACAAATGGAAATGTATGCTCAATGGAAATGGTAAAAGGAATCTTAAAATTGAGAGTGGACTTGCACTCACTGGGCTGCCCTCAGACATCAGGCTACCATTGCTGTAGAGAAGATGCATTACTGACGCAGAATGCAGAGATGCAGGGGCAGACATATTTATAGTTTGTGTAACTGCCTCAGTTTCTAAACAGAAGGTGAGTTTGTTGCTGAAATATAACAGAGAATATTATTCTTTACTAGAAAACACTGGCTGTAGGTGCCTCATGTCAATCCCCTGCAGGTGGACTTTCTGCTCTATATATCCTTATGGCCTGCAAGGGAGGAATAGTTCAGCACAGAATAAGGTCTCATATTTTCCCTAAAGCAGAGGGCTTATTATAAATAGACGTGAAACTTAAACCAGTGACCAATTCTAACAATTAAATGTTTAGTTGGTGCAGATCTTTTGGCCTGAGATCAGTGCTCACTGTTTCTTATTTTTGTTCCTCAAATGAATGCAAAAAAAGCAGCGAAGACCAAACACACCCTGGAGACATACATTGTTCTGTGAAAACATCTTCAGCTCCACTGCTGTTCCATGCGTGGCAGGTTACGCTCATGCTCACGTCATTCTGTTGGTGGCTCTCACTTCAGCATTATCGTTTATTTTCTTTGTGTCTCTCCCTCCTTTCTGTCTCTCTCATGGTAGAAGATCCTCTCTCTGTCAGTGACTGTACTTCCCTACCTGCTGGACTGATCAGTGATCAGCGGCCTGTTCCCATTTCATATGTCTGCTGGTACCGAATGCAAAGCGTGTCCTTTTATGATATCCTCCAGAGTAATGAGGTAACAGAAAATTAAGGAGTACGCCTGTAACTTAGGGCAAGGAGGCACCAGTCCAGATATCAGAGAAGGGGATGATTTTAAAGCAAAGGCTTTATTGTATGTCCAAGACTGGTGAAAACAGAACATTTTCAAGAATATTCCATTTGAAGTATATACATCAGGACCACCAGACTTTGACTGTTAAGCTTTACAAATGAAGTTGTTAGCTTCTGCCTTGTATAAAGAGAATGATGTGAACAGCTATTTTGATCAGCATAAGAGCCCTTACAGTCAGCAAGGAAGGGGAAGGAATTAGTTCACTTGAGACTTCCCCTTGATTTGCAAGGCACAATGATACTGGACTTCTCATTGTCACAATGTGGAGAGAGTTTAGTCAGCCAGCCGTTACATACTTGTACTTGGTTACAGCTTCCTCCTCCTTTTTCTTAAAACATCCAGAATTCTGCTAAGACTAAGGTTAACAGTCCTTGCTTTTGAAATCTTTGGAAAGTTACCATGTGAACTCACTGGGTACTGAGAGCTCAATCTCTATCTGTGATTCTAAAGTATGTCATAGTTTTCCTTTACATCACAAATTCATGTCAGATTTTCTGTTTCCATTCTAAGTGTCATTTTAAAAAGAGCAAAGACAGACGAGAATAACAAGACTGATGTTTAGTAATGTAATACTGAAAAGCCAGCTCAATTAAAACAAAAATAATGAGTTTAGTAGCTTGAAGTTTTCGGAAGTACCCAGCTTCAAACAATATATATTAGATTAAATACTACTCAGAAGTAGAGCAATGCAGAAGAAATATATACCCATTCAACCAAGACATTTTCACGTACACCAGGGTCACATACAACCAGATAAAGGCAGATGATTTTTCTTACAATAGCTAAACTGCGGGTACCCTTCACTGTTTTATTTGGCTCCTTCTGATCTGTTTCAGAACCATCTGTCTGGAAATCTCCTCAGAAAATTCAAGAACAGCAACGGGTGGCAGAAGCTTTGGGTGGTGTTCACCAACTTCTGTATGTTCTTCTATAAATCGCATCAGGTAACAGACTGCACAAGTTGGGGGGGGGGGGGCGGAAAAGACCTTTTGTTTTTTCCAAAAGGCAGGAGAGAAAAGCATCCATCAGTCAGGGGTGCTGTAGACGAGAGAAGCAGGCGCACTGGTCATGGCTGAGTAGCGGGTGGACCGTGGAGCAGAGCCTTTTCTCTGTCTGCTTGCTTGACAGTTGAAGACCACATACTTCTTCCCTGAAAATTTTATCAGTTACAGTCTGTGTCATCCCCAAAAGCACAACAGATACCACTGTAACAAGAGTTTGCTTGCATAGAAATTCTGAGATTATTACAATTAAAGACCTGATAAGTGATTTACCAGTTTAGTTTACCATTATGGACGCTTAGGTCAAGACAAACAAGAGAGAACAGTGGCCAGTGATTAATCCATATTAGCAAACATTCCACTGCAAAAGTCTGCAATCTGTTGGGACATTTGAAGCTCTGAATTCAAGGAGGACATAAATACAAAATAATTCAAGTTGCTACGTACTTTCATTGCTATAGAAATCCTTAATGACAGTTTCTGCACTAAAGAAAAATATTTGTAGAATATTGATTCTCCCCTTCTGCTCCACTCACATGGGACCCCACCTGCAATACTGTGTGCAGTTCCAGGGCCCCCAGCACAAGACAGATGTGGACCTGTTGGAGCAAGTCCAAAGAAAGCCCACAAAGGTGATGAGAAGGCTGGAGTACCTCTCCTATGGAGACAAGCTGAGAGAGCTGGGCTTGTTCAGCCTGGAGAAAGCTCTGGAAAGACCTTCTAGCAGCCTTGCAGTACCTAAAGGGGGCCTAAAAGAAACAGTAGAGGGATTTTTTTATAAGGGCATGTAGGGATAGGATGAGGGGAAATTATTTTTAACTGAAGAGAGAAGACTTAGATTAGACATTAGGAAGAAATTTTTCACTTCCCAGTTCCAGTGAACATGTGTGCTGTGCCTGCTGATGCCAAATGATGGGGCTTTATTTACTTGAAAGTAGTGAACAGTCGAGATTTCAAACAACTTTCTCATGAGGTAATAGTGATGGGATCAGCCTGCAGAAGATCCTTGTGAGAAGAGTCTGTAAAGATAGGCAAGCTGAAACTACAGGACAATTAAGCTCAGTGTGATTGTATAAAGTTGGTATTTTTTCATGCATGTGAAAAAACACAGTAATGAACTTCAAATGAGTGTGTATGTGTCTTCAATTTTATGTGCTCTCTTTACTTAAAAGCATTTGACCATACAGCATTTTTTGTTATTTCTTTTCAGGACAATCATCCTTTAGCCAGCCTTCCTTTATTGGGATACTCACTTACCATCCCTTCTGAATCTGAAAACATTCACAAAGATTATGTGTTCAAGCTGCATTTCAAGTCCCACGTGTACTACTTCAGGGCTGAAAGTGAATACACTTTTGAAAGGTAAGTTGGTCTTCTGTGAGAGGGAATGTGGTGGAATTCCAGGAGGTTAGTAGATGGTTAGTAGATTCCAAAGAAGGTAAGTAGAATGGAAGTTTAAGTAAGTAAATTGATTCAGTAATACAGGCACATAGTTCAGCTCAATGAGAGAAAGAACCCTTTAAAATTCAGAAGACCTTTTAAATATGATAACTTTAGAACCAAGTTGGTTTGATGATGTGATGGCTGTGACTGATTAGCGTCACACTAATCAGTCTACTACACTACTGATTAGTGTAGCAATCACTACAAAACAAGAATTATCCAGTCAAAATTGATCAGGTTGGCTCTATGACAGATCACAGGACTCTTCAGAGTAACTGCACTCTCCCTCTGGTGCAACTGAATGGAAAATTCACACCTTAAGTAGCATCACAGAATCATAGAAGCATAGAATAGTTAAGGTTGGAAAGGACCTTAAGATCATCTAGTTCCAAATCCCCTGCCATGGGCAGGGACACCTACCACTAAACCATGCCACCCAAGGCTATGTCCAACACGGCCTTGAACACTGCCAGTGATGGAGCATTCACAACTTCCC